>JBAGKO010164278.1:0-20004 GCA_037177275.1 Acacia concinna | reverse complement strand
GGAAACAAGGGAATCGTTTGGTTGATGGAAATAGCAAAGGGAGGGATTTCCAATCTGCCTATATTCTCTTCTTTATTCCTCAATACTTTTTCAAGTATTGACTATCGTGCGTTAGTGTAGCAGTTTGTCAACAATGTATCATGATATCATCTCAATCACTTACGGATTCTGGTATTATCCCTTGTTAGCGGGTTATCTTTATTAAAAGTAATGTAATTAATTTTTTTAAAATTTTTTTGATTTCTCTAAAAAATTTAACAGACACTTATAATTAGAATTGGATGGAGTACATATTAAAATAAAAATATTTTCTTTTAAAAAAAATCAAACGGAGAACGCTAGGATCATATCTGAATTCAGATATGATTAGTTATCTTATTAGCCCGTTTGGATTGACTTTTGCATAATAGTTTTTGGAGCAAAACAGCTTTTACAGAATAGATTTTTTAGAATAGTTTTGATGAAACCATGGTTTGAAAAAAATAAGAGTGTTTGAGTAATGTTATCATAATAACTTTTTTTAGTGTAAAATGACAAGAAAGAACATTAGCTTTTGCAATAATAACATGTAAGGGTTATGATGTAATATTTATTATTTTTACATTAAAAATGAATAATAAATACCACAATTTAAATTAATTGGCTTACGATATGAAAATAATGAAATTTGTACATATTATAAGATAAAAAAAAGAGTTATATATATAAATATATTAAAAAAAAGTTAGTGTAATAGATTTTTTACACAAATATGTACATTTTCAGGGCTGTGTTGTTTGGGCTTTGGCGATTTTTTTTTTGTAGGGTTTTGTTTTGATAGTATTTGTTGTTCTTTAGTTTATTTTCAATAGAAAAAAAATATTTACGGAAAAGGTGGATTATTTGCTATGGATTTTAATGAGTCAATATCCATATAATTCCATATTCTTTTGTTAGTATATCTCATGGTTAATATCATTTTACCTTGTAACTCTCAATTTTTATTTTTATTTTTGCTCTATAACCTTTGATGCTTTCATGTTATAGAATAATGTACATTCATTTATGTTGTACCATAATATACCAAAAAAATATATATACACGAAAAATCTATATCAAGCAGGATTTCTCCACTATTTATTTTTCTTTTTTTGCCAACCTCTGCTATTTCTCATCATTATATATTTCTCCATTGATTATTAATATTTTATTCATATTTTCTTTTAATAATTTTGTAACGTAATTTGATTTTTTTTGTTGGGCTCCCGTGTTTTTTACACTTTGACTTGGAAAAGTAAAAATATTATTCACTTATCACTTTTTAAGCCATTTTAATTTAATTTAATGGCCAAGCAAAAGAAAAGATACCCCTGTCCACCAACAGTCATATCCATGTGAAGAAAGAGAACAGGCGCTGTAAATCCAGTCTTAAAAGAATAAAAAAAAATTTTGTCCCAAAACCATGGTTTAAGACCATACTTTTTAGCAAACCATAGTTGTAAATTGGCTTGAAGTATTTGACAAATTTATTTAAAACCTTAGTTTGGCCCAAACTAAAGTTTTAAACCATACACCCAAACAGACATTTAGAAGTTGGAATAGTCTTTATTTCATTAAAAAGATACTCCTAAACACTATAGGAGCTAGATAGAAAATTTACCATATTGATCATATGTACTAAGGGTTTCAGATAATCTGCTTAAGAAGATGAGAACAACCCTATGGCATCGTTTGTAGGATATCTAATAAGGAAGGTCTATCGAAGTCAAGATCATAATTATTAAGGGCTATGTGAACGAAGGATTTGAAGGGGAGGGGAGTAAAAACTTATCTTGAGTTATACTTTAAAAAATTGGAAACATGGGATTATTAAATTTTAATAAAAAGAAGATATATATATATAAGATAAAAATAGAATTAAAAAATAATTTAAAACTTTTATTCCCACTAACCCCTTTTTTTTATTTTATTTTTTAAAAATCCAATTCATAAAAAAAATTTCCTCAATATAAATCCATCTGAAGGGATGAAATAATCATGGTATTAAAAATCGGATCAGACCGGCTAATTCAGACTAACAATTGATCAATTAGTCCCCTATATGATCCAGTTAAGTATATTTTGTAGGGGTAAACTGAATCAATCTAGTAGTGAACTAGTTCACTCCTTTTTTAAAAAAAAAATATTTTTAAAAAAATTTTATATTAATAACTTTAAAATTTTAATTTTTAATTAATTTAACCCTGAATTAATTATTCAATCTGACCCACTTACTTTTAACTTGGTAGCTCAACTGATTCAATAATCAGTCTAATTTTTAACACCTTAAAAATACCTAGCGAATTCTATATCCTAGTTTAAGAGAAAATAAGGTCCATATTTCTTTAAGAGTTTCATCTTAGATATAAGAAATATTTGAGTTGATGGAGAGATCCTATGATGTGATGGCCTTGTAGAGCTGGTGGAAGGTTAGGTTTGTCAATAATGCTTTGGAAAAATGACTCTTAAGTCCCAAGGAACAAACATAATTATTAAAAAATTCCACCAATAAACATAATTATTAAAAAGTCCCAATGTCCCAAGAGAAAATTAACAATTTAGTAGCTAGAATTGACAACTGAGTAGGCCCAATTTACAACTTTAACAGCAGGTTTTAACAACTCCGTTCCAACATTGTTTAACAACGCCCAAGTGATAATTATTAAAATGTTGGAACGTAGTTGTTAAAACCCGCTATCAAAGTTGTAAATTGGGTCTACTAAGTTGTCAATTTCAGCTGCTAAGTTGTTAATTTTCTCTTGTGACCTTGGGACTTTTTGGTAAGAGATAAAATTGGGATAAGACTTTTTAGTAATGTTGAAACTGAGTTGTTAAAACCCGCTGTCAAAGTTGTAAATTGAGCCTACTAAATTGTTAATTCCAGCTGCTAAGTTGTTAATTTTTTCACTTTCTACCTTAGGACTTTTTGGTAAGGGGCCAAAATTGGTGGGACTTTTTAATAATTATGTTTGTTCCTTAGGACTTAAGAGTCATTTTCCCTAATGGTTTCCCTGTATGTTTGTGGAAAAAGGATAATAATTGCAAAAGTAGATAACTGAGAATGAGAACAAGTGAGTTCAATAATAAAACTACTTTGGTATATTTTTGTTTTTTGTTTTGGCCTTGTATTTCCGGTAATTAACCTCACAGTTATAGTCGTTTGGCCATTTTAATCTAACTACATTGACTTATTTTTTTAAAAAACAAAATTCGGTCACTTTTCATTTGGGGTGTATATTGGTATAGTTCTAGTGGTTTGTTGAATGATGAAATGCTAAAATATAGTACTCCCTCTTGTGTTAATTATAAGGGGCCGTTAACTTTATAGAGAATTTTAAGAAAATTATAAGAAAGCTTAATATTACTCTAAGATATTAAAATTTATTGTTTTTTCTTTAAATTATATTGTTTAACTTATAAACTAATATATAATGTAATACAATATAATATATGATATAATTAAGTAATGTAATTAGCTTTCTTAAGATTTTTTTAAGATTATCTAAAAAAGTCAACATGTCCTTATAATTATGATCAGAAGGAGTATAATTTATGAATGAAATACTAATATCTGTAACAACAAATTAAACGTGAGATGGAAATTAATAACATTGGTTCTTCAGTACCGTATTAAAATTCAACCCCAATTAATAGCCAATCAAACTAGCGAACCACAATTGGTTCAATCAAAATTTTTGAACAAATCGATTAGGTTTGATTTTATATTTTCTTCTTCCAAAAAAGGTCCTCGTTTTGAGTTAAAAAAGGGAAAGAAGATAGCAGTCACTCATATTTGTTTATTAGTATTTTGTTTCATTAGATTATATGTATAATTTATACAAGATTGTTTAAATATTATCCTTTTTAAAAAAATATATGTTGTAATTCTCCCTTTTTAAAATTGCATATGAATTTTTTTTATATTTTAATTAAAATATATTTTTTAAAAATTATGATTTGGTTCACTCTAATTAAACCAGTTTGGCCACTTTGTGGTTTAGCTTGTGCACCACTAAACTAAATAGCTTTTGCTTGTTTAAATTAACTTTTTTAAAATTGAAATTTGTTTTACTTAATCACTCTCAAATATGTGAAGTAATTATATATGTGAGGTCCTGACCGTGATGCAATAATTGTGAGTACATGCTTTATTATTATTTTTAAAAAAAAATATCCCGATGCTTCCACAGTGCTACCCCTCTCGACCTGCTATATTTAAAATTATCATCAACCAATAACAAATATTCAAAACTCTTTCCATTTTTTGAATGTAAGTATTTTCAATTCATTTCACCAAGACATATCAATCCCTTGATAGCTATATTTTCTGTATAACGTTATACCATTTTTTTTTTTGCCCACTGTATAACCTTATGCCATATGTGAGGAACATAGATATTAATTAAAGGACATATAAACATACAAATAATGCCAATGCGATGTTGAAAGACATTAGGGAAAATGATACTTATGTCTCAATTAACAAAATAATAATATAAAAAAGTCTCATAATTTGTTAATAATAGCTCATTTATTTGTTATTGGTAGCTCATTTATTTGTTATCGACTAGTTATAAGACTTTTATGATATTATTTCCTTTAATTAGGACCTTAATGTTATTTTTTCAAAATGTTAAGACTTATTAATCCTTGATAGTTCTATTTTCTATAAAACTTTTCATCACACACAAGCTATTATCTTTGCTAATGATTTTTCAATGTATAAAATGAATGAATGAGTGTAAATAAGATAGATGTGAGATGATTAATAAATCCACTAACCTTTCTTATTTGATGTTGATATTAAAGTCATTTCTTAACTAAGCACAAGGGCTAGTGAGATATCTTGCCTATCAATACTCCTAATGTCATCTAAATCTAGACTGAATTGAGCAATTAAGAATATTTTCAAGTATAACTTAGTTGATGTCAGATTTTTAAGAGATCCTCTTTATTGCCTTCAATTAATTCTTAGAAACACAACAAACTAGTTGAATTCAAGAGAATATTGAAAAGCAATTGACTAGCAAGAGGAAGTGCTATATTCCAATTAACATTCTCGAATATAAATCCAATAAAAGTATCACAATCCAAATCTTGTAATAAACCTAGCCAAAATCCTCAATCAAATCTACAATAATTATAACCTAGCTAGAATCCTAGAAATCATAATTGGTATAGAGAAAGAGTGGGAAGTGAAATTAAGATACACAACACTCCCCTAATCAAATCAAAGACTCTGGTAAACTTCATCATCACCATTGTAATTGAACTTCAGCCTCTTGTGGACAAATTAGAACACACTTCAGTGAGCACTTTAGATGTATTATTTTCTTATAACTATAATTAACTAAGTATTGTGCAAAATCATCATCTAACCACTATCATGGTTAAAAGAAAACGTTTTGATTGTTAAATAATCTATCTATGATAGAAAAATGTAAAACTAATTTTTTAAAAAAAAAACCTATCATAGTAAAAATAACAAAAATCATAATATATAAATTCAATATCATAGTTGCGCTTTGGGCTTCACAAGGCCCAAAATAAATATTCACCTCCAAGCCCCAACTTCTTAACTGAATAATAGTTCATCACATATTAAAATATATGAATAAAACTAAAAAGTGGATCAATAAGTTTTAAAGCACAATACTCAGGCTTTTAGGCCACCCAACATCATCAAGAGTTATCAAATAACTAAAAATCAAAAGCATATATTTAATACAACACATTTCAAAATAATTTAAAGTATACAAGATGAGCCCAAGCTTGATAATATACAATAATCCAATATACACAAAAAAGACAGAAGCACTACTCTTATCAAAATTAGCTTAAGATTCCTGAGTCTTCCTTTAATGAGCATGTTCATTTAAGATACCATTTGGAAATATCTAAACATTTAATGGATTTTTTTTATGTTCATCCTTAACTAATTATATGTCTTTCTTCTAAATTTTTTCCACTCATTTTATCTCATCACCTTTTCCCCTCATTTTCTCTCTCACCCACACCTTCATTAGTAATAAGGGTGTTTTGGAAAATGATTTATATTTTTTACATATTTATTGTCCTTAATTAACCAAGTTTAGTTAAATTTTTTATCTACATAATATGGTTATTCATATATTATAAAAAGGAATGGAGCGAGGAGTACTAATTTCCTGTTTTGATCATGTCTAGATATTACTTATTTTCAGTTTTGAATAAAATATCTCCTTAGTGTGGCTCGCACGTGAGTTGGACCAAAGTCAGGTTAAGGGTTTGTTACTTGATCGATAAACTACTATTACAACCCTTGATTGAAGGTTATAAATAACATTGGTTAAGTTAAAACAATATTTGAGTGAAAACCTCGCTCACTTTAGGGTTTCAAAACAACATTGAAGTTTGTGTGTTATTCAGTTTATATTGTCGCCGTTGAAATTCGTCATTTAGTGGCGATTTTTGTGTCACCACCAAAAGGAAACTTTAGTGGTGACTTTTGTATCGCTGCCAAAAGCTCACTTTTAGTGGTGACAAAAGTTGCCACTAAAAATGCATTAAAAAATAAAAAATACTTTCCACTTCAGCTGCACATCTATCACATCACCCTCTACCTCCCTCATCCATGTGTCACAATGCCACTGTCCACATCACCCATCACATCACCCTCCACTCCACATTGCGCCACATCATTTGTAAATATTTTCTCCAACAATTGTCTCACCCCATGTTTGAACTTAGGATCTCTTAGTCAAAGAGTGAAGCTCTCAACCATGTGAGCTAAGTTGAATTGGCATCCTACATATTAAAAATTAAATATATAAACACACACACACACATGTATTATTTATAATATATATACATTTACTAATGATTAATACTAATATGGATGTATATAATAATACATGCATACATTTACATACATACACATATATATGTTAATATTATACACACACAGATATATATATACATAATATTAATTTATATATTAAGGCAATACCTAAAACATTTTTTTTGAAAATTAAAATATGATATAAATAATATAATATATTTTTATTTATAGTATTAAAAAATTACATTCCTTATTAATTGAAAATATTAAGTTCAAAAGTCTTGCCTTTAGTGGCAACACAAAAAGTCACCGCTGAAAGTCTAACCTTTAGCAACAACATCAAAATGTAGCCACTGAAAGTATGACTTTCAGTGGTGACTTGAATAGTCGCCGCTAAAAGTATCACCTTTAGCGGCGACATTAAAATGTGGCCACTAAAAATATGACTTTTAGTGGCGACTTTAATAGTCACTGCTGAAAATATTACTTTTAGCGGCGACTTGAATGTCACCACTGAAAGTTTCATTTGTGAAAGTCTTACTTTCAGTGACCACTTTGTATAGTTGCCGCTAAAAGTTTGTCTCTCATGACTTTTAGCAGCAACTTTTTGTGTTGCCACTGAAAGACAAACTTTTAGTGGCGATTCTTTTTGTTGCCCCTTAAAATCACACTTTCGGTGGCGACTTTTTAGTTACCACTAAAAGCCGTCACTGAAAGTGCTTTTTTTTTTGTATAGTGCGTGCTTGCAGATAGTGGTGGATCTATAATAGGTTCCAATATGCATCAAGATAAATCATAGGGTCCATCTGAAGGTGGAAGATGATAGATGATATGTGATTTAATCCTTAGTCAAAAGACATGTCGTTTTACTTCTTGTGAAACAACCACATATAATTAATGTATAATTAAACATTTTAAATAACTTAATAAAACATCAAGTGCTACTACAATAGTAAACAAAGAAACCGATACAAAAATACTACCAGAGTTAGAAAATTTTCACTAAACAATTTGAAAAGTCAGTCATGGAAGAAAGACATAAAACCATATGGTAAAAGTATCATGGTTAATATGACTTCAACTTTGTAATAAAGCAAGCAAGGTCTTACCATGGAAGAAAATAATCTACTATGGTAGGGAAAAACTTCAACCACCTGATTGACACAATATAAGCACAATTAATACAAACAAATTGGCCAGGGCATTTGTAGCACTCAATGTAATCATAATAACCACAAACCATTATAACAAAGATTTCTTTGCACCAGCATATATGTTTAAATTTTGTGCACAAAAACATTTAGAAATAGCCTCAAGTAAAGTAATCACCACAATAAAATAATGTATCAAAAGGTATCTGCCCACAATACAAATCTCAATATGCAATGGAATATTTAAAATATGAAACATATACTAAAAAGGTCATAAAGGTTGGTAATATAAATTAGACGACACTAATATAACTCAACAAAGCATACAAGATTGATAACTCCTATCAAGCATAGGATGCCTTCCCCTTGGTAACAGCACTTGAACTCTCACCGGCAAAGTAATAAATAGACATGGGGTAAGTCACAGGACTTAGTAACCATAATTTCAATTTAACAAGTATGATGGGAATAATTACAAGATAGTCAAGTTGACAAAATATACATTCATATAACATAAAGTATCAATGGATTTCTAGAAACTATTATAATTCAAGAAATGATTCAATATGCGTAGAAACCCCCTTTACCATCCTTATAGCCTCCTTATAACCGTTGGCATAACCCATGGGTCATAACATATAATAGGATTTGTATCTATAGTAAGATTTCACCAAGCTCTGCAGTAATAAGATATCACTTGAGTAAGGTCATTTACCACTCGAGTGGTCCTGTATATCTTTGAAGAGACCACTATGTGAAGACTATATAGTGATGAGTGTGTCATGGCATCACTTGAGTAATACTTGTATCACTTGAGTGTGTTAGAATTGGCTGACACCCAATAGAAGGTGAATTATTGAGTATAAAATAAAAATTGAAGAACTATTAAATTCTTTTTGCATCTTACTAAAAATAGTAAGTGCGAACATTGAAATTGCGTTGGAAGCTTATGAAAAGAGTCTCTTCTATTTATATCTGATGTAGCTTGATGACTGTTGAGCTTTTCTTCATGTTGAGGCTTGAAAAATATGACCATTGAAATTGCCGTTGGAAGCTTATGAAAAGAGTCTCTTTTTGCCCGTTGAACTCTAATCTAAGTTTAATTAACTATAATTTAGAAGTAAACTTGATTAATAGTAATTGAAAATGATTAATAACGATACAATCAAGATTTATATGAGTTTGGAAAAGAATCATAAAACCTGAAACAATGATTAAAACTCAGAAGACTCATCACTCAAGTGATCTCTTAAAATTTACTTCATCACATAACAAAGTATTTGGATAAAACTAAAATGTGAATTCACAAGTTTTAAAATGAAATACTAAAAACCAAGCAAAACAAATGGCATGTAAATGTAGATTTTATCTCTTTCACTTTTCTTGCAGGAACTAAGATTATTATATTTCATTTTGGCATCATTAAAATAAACTTACTACAATTATTATGCTTTATCAAATGATGCAAATCAAGGATGGGTGAGCTAGCATTGCCTTCTTGACAAATAGAGGAGAAGAGAAGAGAAGTATATGTGATCAATGGGTGAATGAGTGGGTTGAGCTCATGGGTGAATGATAAGATGTGAAATTTTGGGCTAAGACTAAGATAACAATTTTATATATAATTTATAAAATTAAATCAGACTTTTAATATGTAGTTATAGATACTAGTGCAAAAGTTTTATAAAAAAATATGAAAAAGGCAAGGGTTGTAGACTTGGAGGTTAAACCTTATGAAAATAGGTGTGGTCTATTTACCTAAATAAACAAACAATAAGTTTGAGTTTGAGTTTGTCTATTTACTAAATAGGCTAGTAGATTATATCACAAACCCCTTATTAACCTATTTCCACCCCTGCTAAATAGTATGGTTAATTAATTCTCTTTATTTAGGATTTGAATTATCTTTTAAGAAAAAAAACCCCCCCAAAAGTTGCATTTGCATTAACATAAATTGGTCACATTCTCATATAGGTTTTAGGTCTATTTGCATTTTGCATTTTAGTTAGCTCCAGTCCATTGCATTCTTCATCATCTAAACTCAATTATAAAGAAAAACCCATATATTACTCTTTAGGAGAATGACCTAGGTTGACCCTAAACTGCACAATCATTTGGGACCTAGCTAGTTAATTGACTACTTTAGCGAAACAAGAAGGCTTACATCAATTTTGGCATCATTTCCATGGGTCAAACTTGGGTCGCCTGTGTTCAAGTGGGAATATTCACCACTATACTACAACGACTGCATTTTATTTATTTATTTATTTTTGTCTCGCCCCATTAAAAAACAAAAAGAAATGAAAATAAAAAAGCCTACCCTTTGAATGTCTTAAGAGTTGAAGAGCATTGCATTATATCTATTTTGGATGGAAGAACATGTAATTAAGGAATTGGATCATTGTGAAAAGTAATGTAAAAAAAAATCAGACCGGCAGGTTCAACCGGTTGGACAGAAAACCGGCCCATAGTCCAGTCCAGTTGGAAGAAAAATCGGTCAACCGGTTCGATTAGTCAACGGCTGGTTGAACCAGTTGAACCGGCCAGTCGAACTGGTTGACCCAGCTTTTATTTAAAAAAAGAAATACTCCCATTTATTTATAAAATTTTAAAAATATATCAATATATTGTCACCTATTTTATTATTATAAATATACTTATGTATTTCTTTAATTTTTATGTATATATATAATGTTATTGTATCATTGTCAATTAAATTATAATATTTTAATATAGCCGGTTCAACCCCCGGTCCGACTCAATTGAACCCTTTAAACCTTGAACCCATACCGTGATCGGTTCATTGCCCAGTCTGATTTTTTGTCCCTTGGTGAAAAGCATGGAAAGTTATGTTGAAAAAGAAAAAGAAATAGAAAAAAAGAGAGTTCAAAAAAAAATAAAGAAATAAATTCAAACAAAGGAAAAAAGAGAAGAAGAAGAAGAAAAAAAGTAGTGACCAATGTTATTTCAATAATGGCTATGGGGGAGAGAGAGAGAGAGAATGCCTATGGCACCATCACTGGAGGAGACAGATGCGCTTATGCGTAGTTGTAAGAAGGTTCGTGATGACAAGACTTCATTTTCGAACACGCAAACACTGACTCCTTGAGTGGAGGATTGATGGGAATGTATGATCAGGAGTTGGAGAAAAATTTAGGAGACGATAGACCAGAAGGAATGAAGAGTATGATAGAGGAGGGATCTTCTGACAAAAGATGGAAGTCTTTTAAAGATGTTGTGAATCAAGGTTGAGAGTAAGAGAAAGCGGAGGAGGATTGGTGGAGTGGAGAGAATAGTGGATTTGAAGTATCTCGAGATGAAGGTTCAGCAGTTATGGGCACGGCAAGGTGATGTCATGTGATTGATATAGGGATGGGCTTCTTTGTAGTGTAATTTATTAATGCTAGTGATTATGAATTAGCTTTAACTGGAAGACCTTGGTTAATTTTTATCACTATCTATCTGTGCAACCATGGAAGACAGATTTTGCACTAAGGGAAGAAAAAATCATTAAGGTGGCTGCTTGGATTCGGTTGGGCAAATTATCTTTGGATTACTATGATAAATGTATTCTTTATGTATTGGGCTTGCAAGTTGGTAAAGTTCTTAAGGTCGATATGAACACAGTTAAAAGGAATAAAGGGCGGTTTGCACGTTTGAGTGTCGAACTTGATCTCAGCATGCCCCTTCATCCTTTTATATTCATTAATGGAAAGGTCTAGAGAGTGCAATATGAGGGTATCCATCTGATCTGTATGAGATGTGGGCGCTATGGACATGATAAGGATCATTGCCATCATAAACCAGTTCAAAATCAATCATCTACTCATGGCAATGGTAATACAAAAATTGCGATAACGTTGGCGCCGCTGATGGAAGAAAAAACAACTCTGACTGTGCATGGCAAGGAGACAGGTGATCGTGGTGGTTTGTATGATTGGATGGCGGTGCAGAGACCACGGCGGTATTGCCAATCAGAGAACTTGATCGGGAAGTCAAGGGGTGTCTTGTATGAATCATGTAACAATCAATCTGTAGAAGAAAGAAAATTGCCATTTGGGGCGTTAATGGTGGAGGAATTTGTGGCCGAAAATCATGGGAGTAAATCTGATGATTTGGAAAAGGAAGTTAATGCTACTAATCATGGTGATACAAAGACACATGTAGAGCTGAAAAAAAAAAGAAAGAGAGCCGTGTGGTAAGGAAGGGTATAAGTATTGGGTCGAAGACTGTTGGAGCAGAGAATGGGCTTACATTGTAGAAAAATAAAAAGATGGTTGATGGCAAGAAGAAAGAAGGAACTAGTGCAAGCGCTAATATAGACCATCTTTTACGTGTGAAGAAAAATATAAGTGCAGATATGGGAAGTAATAAGGGAGCTAAAACTGACATGAAACAAAATACAAGGATATTTAAAGCCAGAGATACTAATAAAGAGAGCCGTAAGAGTATGCAAGGTAGTGAGAAGAACCCAAAGAAGAGTATTCCTGTTGGTGGCGGATAATCCTTTGGATCCAGGTGCCAATACGTGTCAAGGTTTTGTAATCCACTCGAATCCTCTTTCAGAGTAGGTAAATGATGTTAAGCTGGCTAATGAAATGCAATATTTTTAAAATCTTGTGTTTTTAGGAGTTGTGGTATATTTTATCAACATTATTTTTTAATGATTGGTAATGTTATGTTTTGGAACTCTCGAGGCTCTGGGAGTAAAGCATTTGGTCGTCTTTTGTCAAATTTAAAGAAAAAATATAATATATGTTTTTTGGCCATTCTTGAACAAAGAAGAAGAGGAGAGAGGTGCAAAGATTAGCAGGGAAAGTTGGATTTGAGTGTTTTTGAAGTAGTTGAGACAGTGGGTTATAGCAGCGGAGTTTGGTGTTTTTGGGATGCTAATTTTAACTTCACAGTTAAAAAGAAGTTAACATAATTACTCCATGGTTGTGTTAATGAAGGTAAGGTTGATGAATGGTTCCTTACAGCTGTCTATGGTCATCCTAATTTTGTTTGAAGAAGAGACTTGTGGGCTCAATTGTGTGATATTTCTGTTGGAGTTGGGGGAAATGGTGTGTATGATTTCAATGCTATTTTGAAGATAAGTCAGCAAAAAACGCAAGCCCAAGCGAGTATAAGCCCAGATAAAGATTTTCAAAATAAAATGGATGGATGATCATGTGATGAAGGAAGTGGAATTTCAAGGTCCTAATTTTACATGGAGTAGAGGTAGTTGTTCAAATAGACTGGATCGTGTGGTTGCTAATAAGAATTTGTTAGAAAAAATTTTAGAAGCTATTTTTAATTATTTACCTCAAATGAAGTCTGATTATTGCCCTTTATTGTTGGAATTACAAGGGAGTTATTCTACTAAGAGGCTAGAAAATGCTTTTCGATTTTTTGCGCCATGGGTGACTCATGAAGGTTTCTCTTCTATTGTGAAGAATTCATGGAGCTATGGTAGGCATTGGGAAGAGAATGTGAGAAATTTTAAGGAAGAGGTTGATGTATGGAATAAAGAAGTTTTTGGGGATATTAACAATCGTAAACGTCATTTACTTAGGCTTTTGAAGAAATTACATGTGGATGTTGATGGTGATTTGTGGAGGGAGAGGGAAAGAAAGAAGGTGTGGGAAGAACTTGAGAAGTGTTTAGTTTAAGAAGAAATTATGTGGTTGCAAAGGTCTCGCTGTAATTGGTATACAAATGATAAAAATATTAAATATTTCCATACGATAACTAAATGCAGGAAGAAAAGGAAGATTATTGAGGCTTTAAAAGGTGAAGATGGTGAGTGGTGTTATGATAAGGAAATCTTGAAGGTGTCAGGGTCGACATTTTTTATGAAGTTATATAAGCATGATTAGGAGTGCAGTGATTCTGTGAACTTCGGTGGTACATTTCCTTTTGCTCCGCGAGAGGAAATAGAAGTTTTGGGTTCTTAAGTAAGTAAGTTGGAAGTGAAACAAACAATCTTCAATATGGGAACGCTTAAAGCACCTGATCCTATGGGTTAAAACCTCTATTTTTCCTGAGTCAGTGGGAGATAGTTGGTGAGTCAATTTATGTTTTAGTAAAATCAATTTTTGATGAACTACAAATTGTTCGGGGGGTAAATGGAACAAATATTGTTTTAATTCCAAAGGTGGAGGTACCCCAGACATTTTGGGATTTCAGACCAATTAGCTTATGTAATGTGGTGTATAAGGTTTTTACAAAAATTTTGGCGAATAAATTGAAGAAACTTATGCCCACAGTGGTTGCTCTGAATCAGTGCAGTTTTGTCCCTAGACATCATAGTAAGGATAATATAGTGTTAGTTCAGGAAATAATTCATTCAATGTCTACTATGAGTAAGAAGAAGGGTTTCATGGATTTGAAGATTTATCTCTTAACTGGGTTGCTGTGTTTTTTTTTTTCCTTTTCTTTTTCTCTCTTTTACACTTTTTTTAATATTTTTCTTTTTTTCCCCTGAATTTTTTCTTTTTTTTTTCCTTTTCAACATAATTAACATTCCATACTCTTCACCATGACCCAATTTCTAATCACATACTCTTCCATTCAAAATAGATATAATGCAATGCCCTTCAACTCCTAAGACATTTGAAAGATATGATTTTTTTTTTGTTTTGATTTTGTTTCAAAAGTAGGTTACATAATAATTTAATGTTGATGAATTGGTGGGACAAGTTTCGCAGATGTGCGTTATGGGTTTGGCAATGAATCAAAGAAGGGGAAGAGGGAAAAGGAAGGGAAGGGAATGGAAAGGAAGGGAACTTTAGGAAGGAACTTCAAAAGTCAAGCTGTTTTGTAGACATAGGAAGGGAGCTTATGTTGGGGGTATATGAAATGTTTGGTGTGAAGAAAATGGAAATATGGGTATGGGAAGATAATGTAAAATACCTAATTTACCCTTTAAATTAAGTTAGGTTAAAATGAAAATAAAAAATGAATGAAATTCAATTTTTTTGAGAAAAATCAAATTTATTAATGAAATTCGAATTCAATTTTTAATTTAATCAGTAAGATTAACCAAATTCGAATTTCTGTTAGCCCCTGTTTTTAGTTATGTTCGTCCCTATTTTATGAAAGCTGAAACATAGCAATCAGCGGTGAGACATATATAAGTCTCAAGTTTTCATCCCCCGGGGCGCCCCCGGGATACATAGGAAAAGAAAGGCAAAGCAAAAGGAACCATTTAAAAAAAAAAAACCATCAGCCGAAGATTATGTGACATCTCCGAGTCCGTTCCGTCCCAACCAAAGATTACACCATCCATCAAGTTGCTCTAAATTTAATCAACGCCCCCAAACCCCAATATTCAACTACAAAAAATCAGAAGTGATGGATGCCTATGCCATGCTTGGCGAAACTCCTCAGCGGTTACAATTGTTTGAATCACCAAGGAGTTGATATTATGGAATTGATCATTGTCGTTCACATCTATATGTTGGCATAGAAATCAAGCACTTTAATTTAAAATTTTCATGGGCAACTTTGTCTTTCAAATATTCCCACCAACGAAGGAAGATGAGTTACCCCCAATTTTAGTGGGAACTGATCTTCCCATATTTACATGAACTTTGAATATAGGCAGCCAAACATGTTTTCATTAAAGGAACTTCTTCTTCCCTTCCCTTCCCACATTTTCTGTGTAACAAACAGGACCTAAAGGTGGCGGCTGTTAGGTTAATTTTATGGGAGGAAGATAGGGCTTAGGGTACAAGATTTGAACGTATTAGAATCTAATTAGCCCATTCAATTTCAGCCATTAGATCATCTTAAAACTTCTTACGTTAATTCTGCATGGTAGAATTTCATAATCTTATCTTCCTTTATCTGCAATAATTAAATAAGATCATATTCTATCATATATTTATAAATATTAATCCAATCACTAGTGAGGAAATTAAAATATTAATAATTTAATCTCAATAATATTATAATTAATTCAGATTTATATGATTTCCCAAAATTGGCTGATAATCTCAATATTTCCTAATAAATCAAAATTAGCCCAAAATATTCTGAAATTAATTAAATAAGATGGATAAAATATATAAAATTATGGTTTATAAGTGGTCCCATGAATCTAAGCCACCTAATCCAGGAGGTGCAGACCTTACCTAATTGTTTTGTGAACTATACTTTTATTTATTAACGCAAAATTGGTATCCGACAAAAAAAAAAGGCATTTATGTCATGATAATCACATGAAACAAAGAGCTATTTACAAAGGGACAATTTAAATTAAGGAAAATAAAAATAAAGTTCTTACATTCTTAAAAAATAACTTTAATCAAAATTAAGAATTTATTATGATGAGTGATAAATTAGTAAATAAAATTTAAGTTAAAATAGCGGCTTGAAATTAAGTGTATGCTTATGCATTTAAGGTAATATATAAGAAAAATTAGAGTATTTTATTCGATAAAAAATGACTCATAAAGGATTGAGAGTTTTATTAGACCGAATTGTATAGAAAGTACAAATATAAATATTGTTTAAGCAAGGTCAAATGAGTCGAGCACACACCATCATCACTCTATTGCTAACCACACAAAATTACAAACACTAAAATCACAACACAATGCATTTGCCTTAGACTTGAAAAGGTCCCTAGAGTCTACTTTGAACAGATGATAGCTCACGCTTCATTTGATCCCTCAGAACTCTACTTAGTAATTTGTTGGAAACCGTTCGAGGCAACTCCTGCACGATTCTAGCAAGGCTTACCTGCAACGTAGAGGAAATATGAACATCAAATTAGTACACATACTAACTTGTGTCAGGTTAAGATTTCAAGAAACTATTTGGTGTTGTCCGAAGACTCGTTCACATGGATCCACATTTCAAATGGTTTGCAAAGTACTCTCTTTTCGGTCCTATTTATAAGCAATAAGTACACAAATCAATAAAGTGAATTGTTGGTTAAAATTAATTAGAAGCAATGAATGTTTTAAGATATGCAATTTTTTTACCAAACATAATTTTATTTATAAAGATGAGGAGTGAGAGAAGAGATGAGATTTAATTGTTTTTTTAATTGTTAAAACATCCAAAATTTAGAGTTAAGTAGACCTTATTTGGTACTTAATGTATGATCTAATTGAGGAGTTGATCTTAGTCCTAAATATAAGACTCATTTCCTGTGTATATTAATTTTTTTCTCAAATTAGCTCTATTGATCTTCTCTCAAATAGGAGAGGACAGGGGGATTTAAGGAACATTACTAAAGTGTTTTCAGAAAAATACGACATATTTGTTACAATTAACCTAACTTACTTAATATAATCAAATTAGTTGAATGGGTCTTACATTAAAGACAAGAGGAGTAATTTGTCTGTGTTTTACTCTACCTCTAACTATTTTGATTTTTGTATCTTCTAGTAGGTAAGCATGTGCTATTTGGTCAGCCAGTGCAACTTACAATTTGAGTCTGCATATTCTAATAAGATGGTTCTGCAAAGAAACTCAAAATTTTCTATTATATCAATATGATGCAAAAAATGTAACTAAATGATTACCTCCCTTTGTAAATGGGCATCCCCTTGAAGTAAACCTCCTCATGACCAGCATTAAGCAACCTATCAGTTGCCCCAAAATACACAGGGAAAAGACCCACTTCACCAGCACAAGCAACATCATCTGGCTGTCATATTGGGCAAAGAAATAATATGATGCCAAATTAGGATATGTAAACACTTTTAACTGTAACTGGAATTGGTAAAATGAAGATAAAGTTCAACAGATAAGTGGGAGATCAAAGATCTAACAAGAAAGAATGGATGCAAATTGGTTGACACTTGACAAATAGCTAAATCTTTAAAAAAGGAACATAAGGAAATACGGTCAGAAATCATTATTGATCCATTTTTTGGTTAGAAATCAAAGGTATCGCCCAGAAAAAACTAGAGACTAATCCCCCAGGCTGTGACAAGTAAAGCCCTCCCAAGGTCTTTTTAACAAGTGGGATTTGAACGCTTTCCCTTCTACCAGGAACAGATGAAATCCGCTCCCTTGTGGCCTAGCTAGTCCCCCCTAGACCAAGAATGCTTGGGTAATCCAACTTTTAATTTCTGGTTTCAAGGAAATTCTTCGAAACTTCATTAAGTACATGGTATTGTCATAATATTATGGTAATATGTTGATGGAAGCTGATGTCAATACTTAAGCACAAAAAGAGAGAAAGGAATACGTCAAAAGAAAAGAAGAAAGAAAGAAAGAAATCTGTGAGCTGGAAAAAGTTCTTACATAAGGCACTCCATTCTCATCTAGGATGACAATGCCAGTCGCCATTGACGCTGTGCTAAATGCTCCAAAAGCTTGAGGCTGAAGCTGGCTTCCAAGGATGTAACTAGAAGCAAGCTCTGTTCCACCGCAACATTCAATGATTGGATTGTAGTAGGATTTTGAAGAAAGCCAAAGGTCATCATCAACATTTGAAGTTTCTCCAGTGGAACAAAATGTTCTGCATAAAACCATATTATAGTTAATTCATGATCTTTTCAGTCACTTGTTAATTAAACCTCCTCAAGAAGTTACCTTATCTTTGTCCAATCTAAGCCTTCCATGCAATTTGTATTCTTCCAAGCTTTTACTAAGCTCGGAACTGTTCCCAAAATAGTAACACCAGCATCCCGAAATTGTAGTAAATATTTACATAGACAATATAATGAAGGGCTTTCATGCAATGTATAAATTTTTTTGATTCAAAGTACAATAACTATTGAAGAAAATGTGGGAACTTGGCTTCCTACAACCATACTCAAACACAACAACATAGTATAAGGAACCCCATTAATGTGTGTCAAAATAATTTTACATATAGAAGAATAGTAGGTCAAAGAATTCCTCTAGTCCTTGTACTATTTCCCAATCTCTGATTTCTTATAGTTTATAAATTTGTAATTACATTTATGTTATAAAATATTTCGAATGGATCCCTAAAATCAAACAACATATCCATGAAAGGAACCAGACATATATGGAGGCGTAACTCTGATTAAACAAGCCTCATAGATTTGTCAAAAGGAAAGCAACAGATTCAAAAAAAATAAAATCTTAATTGTCTTATCTAAATGAACCAAAAATAAAGAAGAAAAGAATGAGGGTAATTCTGTGGTAAAGCAGTAAAATCATACAGTTAATAACATGATCACATGGTCATGTGTGGCAGAGTGATCTCCAAAACAACATTTTATATGTTCTTTAAAATATGCTTGTACCAAACATGATGAAACATTCTGGGATACTGGAAAAGAATAGTTCTTATAGAAATAATTTCATGCACAGTCTTAATTAAACTATAAAGATAACTAGAAAATACCAACTACTATTGATAATACTACAACTGCAACTATTAAAATAATTATAATTATAATGATAACTATCACCAATGTTATGATAGGATCTCTTGTATGTAATATTAAGGTTAGAGGAATCACCTGAACAAATTTTCCAAAACCATGGCCTAGAGGAGATCCATGGTAAAGAGCAAGAGTTGCCCCAGACATAAAGCATGCATAGATTAGAGTTGGTCCCATTACCTACCCCAAATTTGTGGGCCAGCAGAAAGTATGCCCAACTTCAACATTGATGAGAGCCCAGGCATCAGCAGCAGTTCGAATAGGTGAAAGCTTTTGGTTCACCTATCAAAAATGAAAAGAGAATAAGGAATTTTTGATAATTCCATTCTTGCATTTGATGTATAATTGGGTAGAAACATTACCAGTGGTTCCTGTTGAGAAGAGTATGTTAGTGACAGACTCAGTTGATAGACTCTTATTTTTGTATTTTGATTAAACTATAAACAAGTATAATAAACATGTTCCAATAGACATTACCCGGGATGCTGATTGCCAAAGGGGAGAAAATCTTTTCATGACTGGTCCTGTTCCCTTATTTGCACTCCTACATCATCACCTAACACAGGAAGTACAATAACTTTACAAGAAGCTTCCTCAATTACGCGACTGCAAGGAGAAATACACAGAATGGTTCTTCCATTGATTAGTTTGTGAA
>JBAGKO010164263.1:0-20012 GCA_037177275.1 Acacia concinna | reverse complement strand
ATGCATAATGAGGGTAAAAGTGTGCAATTCAGTGGGAAAACACTCAAGAAAACCATGTTAATATCGTGTCAGATCACCTTGCTTCCACAAGACAGCAAGGTTTCTCTCTAACCTTGCTCCAATGACAAGGTTTGATAGAAATCTTGTAGTTGTAGGAAGGGGCCTAAGACCTTGAGGTTTCATGTAAACCTCAAGGTTTTGGTTTTTCCTCGCCAACAGTAAGATTTTAGACAAACCTTACTCCAACGACAAGGTTTGTTCAAAACCTCATCGTTGAGTAAGGTGCCTAAAACCTTGAGATTGTTGGCAAATCTTGAGGTTTGCAGTTAAACTTTGATGTTTGCAATCAAACCTTGCTCAAAGTGAGGTTTGGGTAAAACCTCGTTGTTGTGGCAAAGTTGTTAAACCTCAAGGTTTCCTTGAAACCTCGAGGTTTGACTACAAACCTTCTACAATCAAATCATTTTTAGATGATTTAAAAACTTTTGTCATATGCACTAATTGGATATAACTTAAGATCAATTACTCAAGTAATTTCCCTTTGGTTAGAGATTCTTAACACATCTTTCACAATGTTCTAAGTTTAGTCATCATCAAAACATTGGATCTAACACCTATATATATATATTTTGATAAAAAGACAAAATGCTATTACTTAAAAGAAGAGGTCTACAAAGCATCAAAGCAAATGCTACAAACAAATTGACAAAAAAAAAGTAAAATAGACTGAAAGAGGAATGGCATGAATAGTTTGTATATGAAAATCCTTCATGAGAGCTAGAATTTCATGTCATGTGCTATTAACTGAAGATCGATCTGGTGGAAGCACCAAGAATGCTTTGTTAACATAGGTAATAACTAGATGAGAATGTCTATATATTCCATGAAGTTGAGAGTTAGTGATCCAAAGTAAAGCCACTCTCAAACATCTAGCATGAAAAGGAGAACCTAGGCTTCCTATATTCTACCATAAAAATTGAATCACAAGAGAACCTTGATGGCTGATATAGCATTCACAGAAGTGACCATTTATTTTCTTAAAGTGATGCATAATGACGTTCCACTGAGCTAGGACAATAATATTCACATGATTAATTGGAAGATGTTGTCTTGATGACCCTAGTGTTCACCGTAACATGATCTGCTAGTTTTGACATTGGTTGAAGACTCCTGACTTCTTGAATGGTCATTTCTGGAGTTGGTTTTTTTTTCATGATGCAAAACTGCATTTCGATTTGACCATAGAGCATGAATTGTCAAAATCATCACATGTAAAAGACCTAATTCATTAGATTGGCAAAGATGAAGGAGGGCTTCCTTGAACTAAGACAACAAGGCAGAAGAATCCAACGAAAGAATTCTTATACCCAACAAACTGAACCGAACCAAACAGCTTTTGCTAAAGGACATTGAAAGAGATGAGCTAAAGATTCTTCTATGTCACAACCAAATTGACTGAAGCCACTGACATTCATATGATACTTTTGAAGAGTATCCATAGTAGGAAGGGCTTCCTGAAGCAATTTCCAAATTAGCAGAATAAATTTTGGCATAAAAGGAAGCTTCCAAATCATTTTCCAAAATGCACTATCAATAAGTTGAGGCCTAAACTGTTAATTTTGTAGAAGTTGAAAACCATCCTTGACTTTATACAAACTAGAACTATTACCTTTCCATAATATTTTGTCCTAAGTATTTAGGAAAGACATAGGAATGCTAATAATCTTTTGTGTAATGTCAAGGGTTAGAGATCATTAACCAATGAATGATTCCATTTGACAATATTCCAAAGAGAGGGGACATGCATTAACATATCATCCACTCGATTGACTAAGCCAACTGAGTTATGATCCAACTGCATTGACCACCATAATAGGTGGTTGAGTAGAATAGATAAGCCATTACCCACATGAAAGCACATGGGTGTTTACAGCAGCCAATGTGGATTTAATTAAAGTAAAACTTAAAGCTTGTGAGAGGAGCTTAAACTTCCATGCACTAGTTCTTTTCTCCACAGAATTAGTAAGTTGTTGATACAACACATGCAAATTTAGGAGACCTAAAAGGAAGCATGATCGGGGGCACACATCTCCAGTGATCAGAGATTCCAAGAAAAAGTGAAGTTGGACTAAATATATATTAGACATTGTCATCCAAGTAGCAACTCAGGAATTTGAGACATCAGAGATGAATCCAGAACCAGGAATCGCGAGCTCTTTTTTATCAGTTTCGTTTAGAAGGACCAAACGGTCATCGCCTTTGCAAAATTTGAGACGGAAATCTGAGGGGTGCACAATACAGTTTCTCTTGTGATTCTCCCTGTATGACTTCTCTTAGCATCTAATGGCGTACCTATATCAATGTCAAGTAAATATAGAAGACTCAACTACATCTAAAACTGTCTGAAAACATTAAATTAAGAATAATACCCAAGAATAAGTGAAACAATATCATAATTAAACAAAATAAATAGAATAAATCTTTCTTCTCATAACTATTGTTAACTTGCTCTCCATTGCATTTTCCCCTAGCTTCACCTGACACCGTTTAGTAAGATGGGTGGGGAAAATCTCGGTAGTAACTAATTATCTTATCATTATTTAATTGATAAAACACTATCATTGAATAGGTTCCAGTAGAAGAAGCCGATTCCCCATGTCGTGATAAACTAAGGTTTTAATCCCACTATAAGAGAAGTGTTGGAATCTCACAAAATATTTTTAATGACAATAATAGTTGAACAAGTAATAACTTTTAAATATGACAATGGTTGTGGGTTGTTTCTAAGTTATGTGAGGTTAGGTAGGTGTAGAAGATAACAAAACCTTTTTTTGTTTGTATTTCATTTGATTATTTTCAAAAACTACACATGATACTATTTAAAAGAGGTGAAGGAGGGTTTCCTTGAACTAAGACAACAAGTCAGAAGAATCCAACGAAGGAATTCTTATACCCAACAAATCGAACCGAACCAAACAACTTTTGCTAAAGAACATTGAAAGAAATGAGCAAAAGATTCTTCCATGTCACAACCAAATTGATTGAAGCCACTGACATTTTTAAAAACTACATATGATACTATTCAAAATAATATAATCTTTTTTGTCATGGTCAAAGGCTCTCTAGCGTTTTACATCAAAAAATTTATAATTGATACAAATTAGGTATGCCTAGATGCTAATTGAATTACTGTATTGGCACAATTATATATACGTACATCAAATATAATATAAATAGGAAGAAAATAACAAGTGAAAATTATAAAGGAAGAGTGATCATTTTTAAAAAATATATTTATTATATTCATGACTGAACTCTTTATGTCTATATATTATTCTGTATACCTCCAACTCAACCAAGATACCTCTTCCTCATTCGAAGACATATTTTGTTGGTTCAACAGTATCAATTTAAATAATTGGGGAATATCATGGTTATCCACCCTATCTTTTCTATTATTTATATTTTGACTCCAGCATAATGCATCAAAGGTAGATCATGCTATATCTCAACATCTATATTTGGGACTTCTTCCTATGGTTGTCCATTATAATATTTTGTAATATTACATAATATTACTAAAAAACCAGATCCTCTTGATCGATTCGGAGAGCTTATCTCTCTCCCCCTCTCACACAGAACCTCATCTTCTCCTTTCAGATTTGCCTTCTATTTTAACCCACTCTGCAACGTTCTTGATGCTTCTCAAGGATGAGGGAAGAATATGATTTACCTATAGTTTTCCTCTAAGCTTATGGTTCTTCTTTTTCTATTCTTTTTCATCGTTTGTTTTCTACTCTGCCTTTGCCTCATATCCACTTACTATTACAATGCTCTCAACTTATCATGCTTCTCTCTTCCTGGTGTTGTTTCCTTTTTGTCAAAATCATTACTTGTTTCTTTGCATCCTATCACTTCGCTAGATTCATGCCTCCAAGCTTCAATCTCTTATCGATTTTTACTGGTAGCTTTGTAACCATGTGTTTGTCACAGAACAATGTTTGGATAATTTCATTTTGTTTTTAATGATGTGTAAGACTGTTCTTTCATCTCTTCTTAGAGGACATGGCTTCTCCAAGGATTACCTTTCGAATATTTTATTGCTTTAGTTGCTCATTCTTCGGCCTCCATCTTTGGTTCCTTTCTCCACCTTGCCCAATAGAGTAGATATAGTGGTTATGGTTTTTGCTTCCAAGTCCTTATTGCTCTTGACTGCTTGTTGCCTCTTTTTCCGCCATTTTTGTCTCCCTCTGGCAAGCTCCTACCATTGACTTTTCTTTTTGAGCTTGTCGGTCACATCTATCCTTTATGTGGTTCCTTCTGCCATTCAATGTCAATGTGTACACCTGACATGACCAGCACTCCTCCTTCCCCTCAGTTTCATACAAGTGTTCAAGGCAGCAAATCAGTTCATGTCACTGCAAAATGGGGACCTTATGTTTTTCGTGGTCCTCCTAGTTTCTGCCTCCAGTCCCCTCTCAACTGGACCCTTCCTTCTCTTTTTCCTTCCACTCCTTCTCCATCCCCTTCCTCAGTGGGCCACAAATGATCCTGTGCATATAACACTTGTCCTCAACCACGTCAGTATAAACCTCGCTTCTCAACCATTCCCTTCACTCCTTCCTTTCTTGCTCCTGTTTTTACCCCTCAGAAACGTCTTTTCCTTTTTCCTGTTCATATTTATCCATTTAAACGTCTTAAGCTTTTCACTGTTTCACCTTCTTCACTCTCTATTACCCATCCAGTGATCCCTATTTTTTATCCAACCACTCTTTTATCCCATCTTACCTGTCCATTCCACATTTCTCAGACTTGTCCATCTATAGTGTCCAACTTCCCCCTTTTTGCCATGCCATTCCCTCTTCGATCACCTCCCTACTGCCACTTGTTCCTTTACCTCTTCTATTTTTTAAATTACAATGTTGTCACTGCATCTTCTTACAGTCTATCCTTTTCTTGTTCCCTTCATCGTTCTTTCTTCTTCCCATTTTTCTCTATGGATCACTGTAGGTTCTACCCCTTTGATGATTATTATTTTGCTCGGTTTCTGGTGTATTGGTATTCTGAAGGGCGTTTTCACTTATTCATCCGAACAGAGGATGTCTTCTTCACGACAGAGTTTGACATTCACTCCCAATCTTTTCTCCCAGCTGCTATGGAGAGTCCTAATCTTCATTTGACTTTAGCAAGATGGTATGAACCTTGCTAACTGGTTCCGATGGGCTTATGCATTATTCCATTTTCATGGTTTATTTGACTACCGTGGGGAAACTTGGAATCTTCTTGGATATGATATCGTCTTACCTCTTCATACGGTTTGGCATCATTGGTGCAACTAAGTTCCTAAAATGAGGGTTTCATTTCCCACTTCCCTTACTCTTCCTCTGGTTTTGCATAATCGTCAATCATTGACTTATATGCGCATCCATGCCTTTACCACTCCAGAGGTTTTACTTCGCTCTCATGAAGGCCCTCCCTTGAATCCTCAAGCTCCCCCCTTTTTACATCGTGAAAACGGCCACCATTCTCCATCCAGATGTCGTTCGCGTTTTGTTTTTGAAGTTGACTCCAATGGGTCCCCTCTATGGCTCCTGACGTTGGTTTTGTTGGGCTTTCATCCAAAAAAGGCCGACCATCCCCACCATGATATTTGGCGTTGGGTGGTACATGTTTTTCACGCTCAATTTTTTGTTACCACCCTTCTTTTTGGATCTACTAACTTTTGCTTTTATGTACTTTGCATGTTTTGGTTTGTTCTTTTTTGCCTTACTTTCACAAGAATGCAACATGCAATGGTTCTCTCCTCCACCACATGGAGCACTCTCAACTTTTCCATTGGTTGGTGGTTGGTTTCTTTCTCAAACACCTTCCTAGGTGTAGACGTCATGAAGCTTTGTTGGCTCATCCCCTCCTCGAAGCTTCTTCAAGGCGTGACCCTCGAGCTATTTTACATAGCCATTTTCTTTTTTATTGTCCTCATGACATGCATGTGCCTTCCAACAACTTGAAGTGGATTTTGGTTTCCTTTTCTACCAATAGGCCAAGTTCTTTAGTCAAGGAATTTTTGGGGCATTCATGTATTGTTTGGTTATTACTATTGCCTCCACTTCTTCCTATAACTATCGTACTTTCTAGGTTTGATCTTCCATTTCTTCCTTAATGGGAGTCATACCTTTTGGTTGTATGCTAATTGTTTTACTTAATGACATTTGATCCTTTAATAAAAAAAGTAATATTAATAACTATTTTTCATGAAAATATAACAAATATACATATAAGAATATTAATAATAAGATAGGGATACTTAATCTACATGTCCTTAGAGTTTCAACCAATTTTTAATCAGATTCCTATATATATATATATATATCAGGTCCTTATACTCCCTTGTGATTATTAGGTCATTGTAGTTTCACATGATTTTTAACTAGATATACCCCTTTACTTTTTTAGTCAATTAAAAAAATATTCTATAAATAATCAATTATCATGATATTTTATTTTAACATTCTTTTTATGAATTATTTTGATATTCTTCATAATTTTTAATTACACGTATATTTATATTATTTAAATTTAAATTCTAATTTTATTCATTTATATAATTATAAAATTTGAATTTTTATAAAAATAAAATAGAATTATAATAGTTAATTAAAATTTAAAAAACCTACAAGAACTTGATTAAAAATTGGGTGAAACAATAAGGACCTAATAAACAAGAAAATAACTACAGGGACATGATTAAAAACATGTGAAAGAATAAGGAGTTGATAAAAAGGAAAAAAAACAATAGGAACTTAAGGAAAAAGTGTCTAAAACTATAAGGACTTGCATATTAATCATTTCAATAAGATATATGCCTTTTAAAATAAAAAAAAATTAATTACTCCCCCAATCCTAAACTTATTATTCTGACAAAAAAAATCCTAATCCATGAGCTAATTGAGAGGTTTATTTTTGTATTAAAAGTAAGGCCTAAATCTAATTAAGCTTTCATATTCATCAATTTTCTCCCAAACTATTCTTATCCATAATTCCTCAACCGTAGTAGCAATCCATTTTAAATACATACAAAAAATTATTTCACAAAATTGTTCTAGAGAGATTATGTTATATTTGTTTTATTACAAGCACTCTGACACAATACACCAACGTTACGTCGTCCCTAATAGCCTCAATCAAGAAATCTGGAAATGAACCCACAACATTAAAAGCTGCGTAAGAGAAAGCCGTTTTAGCAAGAAGATCCGCAGAACCATTAGCTTCCCTCCTGCACCAAACTACTCTAGCATCATCGGAAATAGCGAGAAACTTTTAATCTAATAAATCACGTTTAGCATGATCTGTACTTCAACCTGATGTCAACAAATCCACAATATCTTAACAATCAGTTTCGACAACAACTTTCAGCCAGCCATTCTACCATGCCCTTTTTAAATCCCATAAAACTCCTTATACTTTTGCCTGTAAGCTAGTGCCACTTTCGATATTGAACATGCATGAATCCTTCCATAAACTTCCCTTTAGAATCACACGCTAATCCCCTACTGGCCATAACACCTCCGTTCGAAGAACCATTAACATTAAATTTAATCCATCCTACAAAAGGTGCTTTCCATCTAAAACTCACAAGCTTATTATTAAGATAATCTCTACATAAGTTCTCATCAAAACAAAAAACCATTGCTTTTTGTTAGCTGTCAAGCTTAACCCAAGCGTACGGTTAGCAAGTAATATAAAAAGATGGTTCTCATGAGGACTATGACAAAATAAGTGTTTAATTATCTTAATTAAGTTCTCAATTAGGTTGAGCAACTGTATTTTAAAGATTCAACTAACTAACTAACTAATTTTTAAAGAAATAATAATTAAAGAGTAAAAGTTATGTCTTTTCTGTAAGATCGGAGAAACTTAGGATTATTATCCCTTTTATATTTCAAGAATACTTATTTGGATCCTTTCTTTTATTTACTTCCTAAGATCATTTATGCTAACTAGGATACTATTATACCTCTCTCAAGTCTCCAAATAGGTGTTTAACTTAATTAATATATTAACATTTCAATAAATTAATTAAATCCTAATTTCCTAATCAAATCCCTTTTTGGCTATGTGAGATTGACAAGTATATCTTTATCTTGGTAACAAAATTATCCATTCATCACACAAACTTTAAATTCTCACACGATGAAACCCAAATTCTATATTCAATTTCGCTTTCTCAAGCATCAATCAAATAAACTAATCTATCTTATTAGTGGCCAATTAATAAGAAGCATTAAGTTCATAGTAAAATCAACATAAAAGAACCCTTATACATAAATAAAAGAAAGAGACAATAAAATATTCAATCCATATAAGGGTTCAAATAATCCCAAAACAAATAAATTTAGCTACTCATGTTCATAATTAAATCCAAAATCAAAGATAAATTCATATTCAGAAGACATAATCAAAAGAGAAAAGAGACAAATAGCTACTTAAAAAAAGATCAAGAAGCAAGAGTCTGGGTTCTTGAAGTCTAGTGCGTTCTGGTCTTTCTCTCCTCTCATGATCTTGACAAAGATGATCTGCTATGGAGTTCCAGCGACCTCTCTCCACCTCCCTAATCTCAGCTCTCGCTGCTACAAGAAGGTGAAGACTGCAGCAAAAAGATCATCCATTCCTTTTCCCTCTCAGGTCCAGTCACGGTTTTGCAATTGATCAAGAAATTAGTGCACGGTCTCCACTGGGCAATTCTCTGTCTCTCTCTCTTTGCTCACATGATCCTTCCGTTCAGATCTCTCTCCATTTTATACATCGTTGCGTCTTGCTTCTTTTATCGTTAAATTGTTATCATGTCTTTTTGTGTTTTTTTCATGGCTGATATGATTTTGTGCGTATCCCTTCAAGATTCTTGATCCTGTACGCGCCTTTTCTTTAAGCTGATAAGATATAGATATTATTCCAATGCCATGTGCGTCGTGATCTCTCCTGAAGGATGCTGATGATAAAACAAAATAATAATTATTATTATTATCAGTATTATTACCCAAAGTATTTTTATTATTAATATCATCATTTTTATCTTAATTTTGATATTTAAAATGAAACCCCTTAAATCATGCTCCATATTGATATCTTGACAAAAGCTTATCTAAATTCCTTTAATTAATTATGGAAGACTCCATAAATGTATTAAAATATATCTTAAATTTATCTAAAAATAGGGAGTCATCACTTTTACTTGGGCAACCACCTATTTATAGCCTTGAGTAGTGTCTTTAAAAATAGCATTATTGTGATTTAGCCAAACCTACCTATTGGGAATAGCAAACCACACAAGCCAATCAACCCCATTTACTAGGAGTCCTTGATTTAGATTTCACTAAGCTTGAACAAATGTTGAAGAGAACAACCTATGCTTAAGATCTGATGGTTACACTAACTCCCAACAATCCCGCAGCGTGCAACATCTTGATATTTTTAGCTCCCAAGATGAGGGATTTAGGATGAGTAAAGGGCTCTAGTCTATAGAGGAGAGAGTGATTTCACAACTATTGAAATGAAATAAGGGGAAGGACCTATGTGTAAAACGTAAAAATTTAGTAAAGTTTAAGGCTAGAATTCGGCCAGGTTCGAAAGCCCTGAAAATTTCGATAAAATCCCAAAAAATAGAAAAGAGTATTCAAGACAGTATATGAGCCTTACAATGAGGTTTTGAAGTCAATATGAATATTTAATAAATTTTGGAATATTTTAATAATTTTTAGCCGGATCGGGTTTTTGGCGAAAATTAATTATTCCAGATATATAGGGACCTCAATGTTATGGATTAGGATTAGAAAAATTAGTATAATATGTTAGATAATTTCTAAAATTTTCTTGAACCTAGAAAGAGGTTCAGAGATATCAACAAAAATTGTCAAAATCGGCTAATCGCCGATATAATGAATTTTCAGAGAGGAATTTATTCTGAGAGTTCTAGATGTCCAAAAATTATAAAATTTTAATGGAATCCTTCTAGGATGTTAGAGATCCATGGGCAAAATTTGGGAATTTTGGATGAGTTTAGAATTTTTTGAATTTTTCCCAGTATTTTAGTCGATATGGGAGAAACTGTCGAAAGAAATTAAACCATATGAACTCCCTAGGGCCCACAACAGGTGGTGCCAACTTTGGTTACTCAAGGGAGGAGATGGAAGTTTCTAGAACATTCTAGAAACAATACATGTGTAAAGTGTAAGTTGAAATTGTTAACTTTTTTAATTCCTGAACAACCAAACATGGCTTTAACTAAATGCTATAAATAGAACCCATCCCCCCACCCCCATTTGGTTGTGTAGCATAGAGAACCATAGGGAACCTCTAGTAATTTCAAAACTCATGCTTTTCCAGAGGAGATTCAAGCAACACCGATTCGGTCTTTGATCTCGATAAGTTCTAGCCTCTATCCTCTTTCAATTTCCTCTTCTTCTCCTCCATTTTTGGGCTATTCAAAGGGTGGAATGCTGCCCTAAACTTTTGGCCAAGTATGAGGGAAGGAGATTTAGATTTGTTTTATGGTTTAAAGAATTGGAAAAAGCTAGAACAAGGTATATACTCTTGAGTTGAATCAAAATAACATGTTTGGACCATATGTTAATTTCAGCCAAATCCCCAAGGTATGTGTTAAATTTTGATTTTCATTGATATGATGATTCCATCGTGTTCAGGATGCTGTTTTACTTCATGATATGTTGTAAGAACACATGTGGAAGCATTAGGTTGAGAAAAGCAATGAGAACCCTTATGTAAGGGGTGTTCGGCCATAAGTGTTTGATAGGGGTGGGATGTGTTTTTTATTAAACAAATATTGTGGATGGATTCAGGTGTTAAAATTGTGTGAAATGAACCTTTGAGATTAATTAATTGAACTATGGAACCAGGACCTTGCTTGTATGAGAAAGAGTCCTTGGTTTAGATACTATAGCATGCATTAATGTTTGTACATTGTGACATGTATATGGACATACTAGAGAAGTGATCCAGTAGTTCCAAAAGCAGAGAAAAGACATATGCATCTCTCAGGAGTAGTTGGTAGCTAGAATCTCTGACCTTAACTTATACTGCTTTGCTTGTCTATTGTGTGTTGGTGCTTGATACTGTGTTATGGTTGAGCAAGCATGTATGTGATGTTATGAGATGTATGACTCCCTGTTTATATGCCTTAGCTATGCGATTAAAGTTGAGTCTTATGCATGCTCCCTACACATAGTAAGTGCCAAAGAGAGGGGGCACTAGATGAGTAGTAGAGCATGACATATAGCATAACTAGCATTGCATTATACTGTTATTGGTTGTAGATTCATTATGCTATTAAACCTTACCTCTCCAAAAATGCAAGTGATTGTTCAATAGAAGGCAAAGGGAAAGAAATAGTGTGAGCATGTTTATTGTCTCCTATACTGCTTTTGGATGATTGTGTGCATATATATTATGATACTGACTGGACTTCTGGACTAAGATTATATGCTATTGTAATATGTTGTAATTACAAGGACATGCTATTGTATAGTTGTTATGCTATCGAGGTGTATAGACCTTGAGAGGAAAGGGAAATTGTCATAGCATTGTAATTGTGGTTTTCTGGCACTTGGTTTTTGGCTATTTCTAGTTTAAAATTGGGTTAGCTACAGTTTAAGCAAATGATTGAATTTGACCATGAACTTTTGCATGCTAATAGAGGATATTCTTAGCTGCAAATAGAGTGGTATATCGTGTCATTTGGATTTTGTAAAAAATTCTATGCCTTCCCAAAGTTAGGCCAAAAATCAAAGAAATTGGAAAAATGACCAAATGAATAGTGTTTTTTGACCATATGAATAGTGCATTTTTAAGGGTTTGCACGTGCTGATTTCTATACAATTAAGGAATGAGAGTATTTTCCCTTAAATATAAATGAAAGAGCTTTCAAACAAACTTAGAACCACCTCATTTTGATTTTTTTAGAATTAGTTATGATTTTTCAAAGTTGGCCGAAAATAAAGGGCGGTGAATAGTACTCCCAAAAAGAAAAATTTTATTCTTTGTTTTCCCAACTTGAGATCATAACTAGTGGTTCCAAAGGCAATAATGGAGTATGAAAAAGGCTTTAAAAGTGAGGTGTTACATAGGTCATGCACCATATCTTCATAAGGAGCCTTACATAAATTACACTTACTCATATTGTGAAGGCCTCTTTTGAATCTCAACAAGTTCGTAAGTAACCTATTCTTATAGCTTAACCACAAAAAGGTCTTATAAGACTAAGGAATAGGTATTTTCCACACTTTCATCCAAAATGCCACTCTACTATTATTTAAATGCTTACATTGCATTATATAAGCATATTAGAGAAATCCCCATATGAAGTAAATATCCAAACCGCCCTATCCTCCATTCCATCCTCAATCAAAGGATAAACCTTGGTGACCTCATTCAAAATTAGGCAGGAAGCATACCCGCCAACTAAACCTCATCTTCCCTCCGGAGCAAGATAAGCAACAATTTTTGCCTCTCTCATTCCTTCATGTAAAGTTCCCCTAATGTGATAAAACAATTTAGAATAGTTAGGAAGCCAATTATCCTCCAAAAAATTCACTTTAACTCCATTCCCAATTTCCATCCCCAAACCTTCATTGTTTCCTTCTAAGCTTCTCTAATACGCTTTCAAGTTTGAGACTCAAACCTCTTACTCTCCACTTTAAGGGCAATGTCAGCCCCACATTTATACTTTTCTAGAAGAAATTTGACCCATAAAGCATCATTACGGTGAACCATGCTCCAACCTAACTTCATCATAAAGGCATTGTTTTGTTTCCTTGCTTCTCATACACCTAAGCCCCCAACATTCTTCAATTGACACACATCACTCCATGCCACCAAATTAATTTTCCTCACCTCTGAAGTAGAGCCCTATAGGAAGTTCCTACATTTCTTATCAATTTCATTACATATTGTTGCAAGCAAAGTTCATATTGTATTGCATAACTAAGTATAGCCGAAACAACACATGACACCAAACTATGTCTAGTAGCAAGGAAAGATAATTAACCTTCCAAGATTCCAAACGGGCATCCATCTTATTCAAAATATATTGGAAAGTACTATTATTAACCCTCTTATGATGCAATGTTATGCCAAGATATTTGCCCAAAATCTGTTGTAGGAGTGAACCCAAGAAACTCACTAATCTCCATCCTACAATTTTGATTCACATTCTTTAAGAAGAAAATTATCTATTTAGAAGCACTAACCTTCTCTCTTAAATCCAAACAGACATCCTCCAAACATGCTTTAATAATCACAACTTGTTCCATATTAGCTTTTGTAAAAAGGATTAAATCACCAGCAAAAAACAAATGAGAGACTTGAGTTCCATTCCTTTTAAATTGAAGTTGAGACTAGTTTCCAATCTAAACCGCATTTTAGATCATATGAGTCAATCGTTCCATAGCCAAATCAAACAAATATGGAAATAAAGGATCACCCTACCTAATGCTATGCTCGATAATAAAACTTCAACATTTTCCCCCTTTCCATAGAACTTGCATTTACACAGTCAACATACAGAAGCACACAAGCTCAATAAACTTCTTGGCACCCCTAATGTCATTAGGAATTCCTTCACAAAATCCCACCAAGTCCTGTCATAAGCTCTTTCTATATCAATCTTTAAGGCCATAAAACCCTTCTTCTTCTTCTTCTTCTTCATAAAACACATAGATTGAACCATCTCCTGAACTAAAATAATATTATCTGAAATTAGCCTACATGAAACAAAATTGCATTGATTAGGGGCAATAATATTACATAGACTGATAGGTCTAAAATCCCAAAAAGTTTGAGGGTAATCCATTTTCAGTATCAAAGCGATGTATGTGTCATTTATACTTCTAACTTCTTTTGGTTTATTAAACATCCTATGTACCATATCATTCACAGATTTACCAATAGTATTCCATTGGCTTTGAAAAATTAAAGGATTAAGTTCATTTGGTCCAAGAGCCTTCAAAGCCCCCATATTGAAAATAGCATTTTTCACTTCCAATTCTATAATACAATCACCCAACGCCGTAAGTCTAGCTCCTCCACCATAAAAAAAAACACACTCAAAATTAACAATACTTCTAAGACCACATTCATTTTTATAAACTATTTGAAAAAATTTTATACATATCAATCTCAATACTTCCTAATCATAACACCACTCCCCATCTTCTCCTATTAAAGCTTCAATGGTCTTTCTCTTTCTCTTGCCATTGGTAATCGTATGAAAGTATCTCGTATTTCTATTTCCTTGATGATACAATTACACCTAGATTGATATAACCACATGATCTCCTCTTAAACAAGATATTTTTCTAATTCAAGCAATACTTCTTTCTTTTTCTTTCCCCATAATACACTATATTTATTCAACTCCCCCAATTTCCCTGCTTGTAACAACAACTTCTCTTTCCTCCTTTCAATATTGCCAAACACATTTTAATTACAAAATTGGACTTTTGAAGAAAAATGTTGAATGTTCTCCTCCCATTTATTTCCTATTCTCCAAGCTTACTCAACAACCTCCTAGAACCCTTCATGAACACAGGGCAAAAAAATGGAAATAATTAATTTTCTTATTCTTGCCTTTAGAATAATCGACATTTAATAATAAAGGACAATGATTCAACTTCACTTGAGGAATTTGCCAAACAAAAGCTGAAGTGAACTTCTCATCCTATACAATATTAGAGATAAACTTATCAATCCTACTACCCAAACCACCTCACGGGCAAGTAAATCTAAGGTCTATGACACTTTAAATCCATTCACTAACGTTTATCCATCTACTACTCCACAAAATTTTTATCCAAGCCAATCTTATTCTTAGTATTGAAATGACGTTCGTGAGAGAATCTAACATTGTTAGAATCCTTGCCAACACACCACTGTCCAATACCTTCATCTTCTATATTATGCAACACACTCCATAACTCCCTTCTATATATTCTATTCAAAAAATTCACCTTCTCCTCCCAAAACATTCAAATGCCACCACTAAACCCCTTGGCCTCTATAACATCATAGTTTTTAAAACCACATCTTTATGCTAAATAACTTACTTCAACATTGCTTTGTTTAGTCTCAAGAAGTGTTAAAAAGAGAACTTATACCTTCACTTCAAATCCACCATGAGTCTAGCAAAGGCCTTATCACCTGTCTCCATAGAATTCTAACTTTACATGTTTATATCCATATAAAAAAAAGAGTCCATAGAGCCAACCAATTAACTTTTGGACAAACCATCACTTGAACCCAAACCATGCACATCTTTCTTACACTCAACCAATGATAGAGATGACGCTACCCCCTTTGTTGTCTTTAATGTAGGACCGAATTGAAGAATTGATCTTTTTTACATTAAAAAATTTTGGCAAAATTAAAAGTTTTGAAAAGAAAAATTTCTTTTTAAGAAAATTCGAGTCTTAGTGTAAAAAGACTTGAGTTTTTGCAATGAAATTGAAAATATTGGGAATGTACAACAATGAGTTGATAGGCTTCAATAGCGAGTCACTTGCTATTGATAACCTCTCAAGACTCGAGTCTTGGTAAAAACTCGCTATATATCCTTGTTACAATAGCAAGTGACTGGCCGTTGTAACACTCATCATTATAACAAGACCAAGACTTGAGTCTTGGGTCTCTTTACACAACAAGCCACTTGTTGTGTAAAGGATCCTAAGACCCAAGTCTTGGTGATTCCCATGACCAAAGTTTGGTCCAATTCCATCATTCTACAAATGTTCTCACATATTCTACTAAGTTTAATAGAAGACTCAAGTTTTTAGAACTCAAGTCTTCTCATATTTTCAAATAGAAGACTCAAGTTTACAAGAGTCAAGTCTTCGAGGGACTTTCTTTTATTTTGAGAATCCAGTCTTCATTTCGTGAATCAAGTCTTTATATTTTTTTTTCCTATGGAAGACTCAAGTGTCTAAAAGTCAAGTCCCTAAGAGTTTCTCATCTAAAATTCTTTTCAATCAATTCAAAAACTCTAGTCTAGAAATTTTATAAACTCAAGTCTACAGCTCTCTCTCTCTGAATTCATCTTTCTAAAAATGATTGAGTAGAAACTCGAGTCTCTTACGATATGAACGTATTTCCAGAAAACATAGCGTTGGCACCGCAAGTGCACAAATCACACTAAGTAATAAAGTGATAAGTAAAGTATCGTTCCCACGAGGATTTGGCTCCAAAACCCTATTAAGTATCGACTATTATAATTTCACCTAATTTGAGTGATACAAATATCATGAGTGAAAGGTAACCATAAAACAAACCTAAATTAAATTAAAAAGTAATATAAACAAGTGACTCTTTAACTTCAAGGATAAAATGGGGCCTATGATTATTTCTCCCCTTTATACTTGATAAAGAGCTTATTTGCTTCACTCTTATAAAAAATTACTTAGCTAAATACTATAGTATAGTAACTAACCTAGATCAATTTCTCAAGGAGCCTAATTGTGAGTTAATTTCCCTAAAGACATCCTAATTGGGCCTTTAATTTAACAACTTAATCAAGTAATAAAGGATGCAAGTTGATTCATGATAATGCAATTACTTAAATCTAATTCTATGCTAGCACTTAATGAAATGACTATCAAACTCAACAACTAACCTAATAGAACATAGGACAAGTGTGCAAGAAATCAATGGGAATGAATGATTCCCTAGAGATCCTTGGATCTTCCTTTCCTTAAAAATGGATTTGAGTCATTAACCATTTGAATTTCTAGGCATAGGAACTAAGAACTAGCTGGCTATGAAACCATAATCCACACAACTCGCATGAGCTAAGGATTGCCTTTGAAATTCTATGAAACAGAATGATAAACAGTGAATTGTCAAATCATTAATACTAACTAGCATCAAGATCTGCACAATTTTTGTATACAAATTTCCTAATCAACTAGATTAAGTAGTAAATCATTAAGCACATTGAAATTAACATATATATTGCATTCGTTGAGCTATTCAAATTCAGAAATAAGAGCTTCCACTACTACATTGAGTTTCATTATTCTCTATAATCTTTACATTGTTATAAAGACAATTCATACTATAATCAAATCACACAACTCGTGTAAATAGACTCAATATAATTGGATATAAGAAGAATATAGAGATGGTTGACTGACTCACATATATAGCTAGGCTTGGATCCTTCAACTCTCTAGGGAAACTACAACCTACTAGCTACTTATGGATGCAAGCTCAGCTCCACCAAGCTCTGACCCTCTTCTTGCCATGGGTTTCATCATAATTTCAAGATGAACTCTGGAATCCACTTGCCCACGAGGTGAGAGGGAGAAAGAACTAAGAGCTAGTGATCTGCAAGGTGTAGTCAAATCAAAGAGAAATGTCAAATGGAGTGGAATGGACCGATGGTTAATGGGTCACAATGGTGGATGTGTGAGTCATAAGATAGTAAAGGTGTTATGATCATCCCCCTACTGTGTCTCTGGTTCTTTTCTTTCAATTGCCAAACTAAGTCATCAAATACCAAACGAATCATGGGTTTGGGTAGAGATATGGAGCTCCATGAATTGGGTATAATTTTGCCCTTTTACTTTGTTGTCTTTTGCAATTAAAGCCCAATTTCTTTTCTCTCTAATTTTTCCAAGCTTACCTGTAATAAACTAGAATAATTTGTAATACTGAATATTTTCAAATTAAATGTTAGAGAGAAATGACAAAAATACCCTTTTAAACCATAATTTCATGTTTTCCAATTTATTCATTTAATGCTCTTTAAACACAATTTTAATCAATCAAAATTCTCCAAAATGCATGGAATTAAATGGTTAAAATATGGATTATCATTACTTCATAAAAATGAATAACTTCCTCTCTATTAGTAGTACAAATGAGTATGTGTTATTCTAGAGTTTAAAAGCACTTGACAAAGCTCTTCCAAGTTAAAATATAGTTTCTATTTTCACTAAAATGCACAATCCCTTGATACATTTAGTGAAAATTAACATTAAACAACAACCCTAATGTGACAATGCAAGCTAGGTTAGTAAATATATATCTATTTTACCAACAAACCATATATTTATCAAGTAAACTTCAAGTCAAGTATAATTTTAACCAAGTTCTACACTTAGATTAGCTTTCTCAAGACAAACCCAAGTAAGCAAATAACTCTAAATGGAGGCCAAACACTTAGAAGCTTTAGGAGAAGGATAAAATCAACACATAAATATCATTAACTACCAAAAGATAGGAGTATTCAAGAGTTAATCCATACAAAGGGTCAAAATAAACTTAGAACCAAAGTTTTAGGTACAAATGCTCATAAACCCATAAGAAAATGGGGATACATCAGAAAAACATAACATAGTAGCAAAATGACAACAAAAGAGAAGAAGATAGAGAGGAAAAACCAAGAGGAGAAGCTTCAATCTCTTCAAATCTTCAATTCCCACTTAATTCTCCTTCAAAACCTTCAAGCCCTAGTATAGAAAAGCCCCAAAATGCTCTAAAGTAACCCTAAAAGTCTAAAGAATCATGTTCTAGTCGAGCAAGAAGGCTTTTATAGTTGATAGATCCATTCTGGTGCCAAAACATGCAGTTTCATTAAAGGAGTTTTTGGCTGTGGCTAAAAAATTGTGTGATTTTTGGCTGTGACTAACAATTTTAACTGGATTTCTTGGCCGCAACTAGAAAGTTTCTGCCTTAACATTCCAAAACTGATTTATTTCTTCTTCTCTTATCATTTTTCCATACTTTTCCACTCCTTAGACTTTGGTTTGCTCTTAAGAAAGGCTTCACACATGGCTACAAAAAATGATCCTATCACACAAAAAACTTTATCAAACCAAAAGGTTTAAATATAACCAAAATTTATCCTAATTTTTAGCTAGGCACATTTTCCCTCCACATGTGATCTCCTATATATATAAATTCACCAAAAAGAGCAAGAAAGTATAGGCAAATGTGCTGAATTGACATAAGTTTTGTGATGTTAACAAAATCCAAAATCAGTTGTTTTTCTATAAAAATGAGTTGTCAATTACTATACAAGTTTAATTAATCCCTATACTCTTCTGAGTTACAAGATTGATTTAGGATTTTGAAGTTTAAATGACATTTATGTGTTTTGTTCTATTTATAATAGGGAAAATGTCTATTAAATACCATTTGAAATTGCAAAACCCAAAAAGGTCTGTTAACATTTCAAAAAGACACTAAAGTACCATGACTAAATTGGATCTTTTCAAAATTGCTGATGTGAACAGTAGCAGGATTTCGTAAGATGAGTAATGGGATTTGCAAGTCTCGTAATGTATTTCACTAGTTTTTTCTCTCTCCCTCTGACAGTATTATTCACGTAACACCTTAACTATAGACCATCTTTAGATCACTTAACGTCCTTTAGTATTTTACTAATCGCGGAATACGTAAAAATTTAAAATTTTTGTTTCTGATGGTACTGTTTATTTCCAAATGTAACTATGGTCAACGTAGGTAATTTGCAACCTAAAAGTAGAAATATTGATAAAAAAATTTCCAAATCCTACTAAAAAGTCCTTTAAGGGATATCAAGGAAAACTGATTCATAATTCTATTATTTTTTATAAAACAGTTTCTTCATGTTTTATTTCTTAACATCTCTAACATATGTACGCAAATCCAAATACTTACATAACCTCTATCAGGATAAAGCGTAACTTAAAGCACAACTAGTATCATGCCATAATACAAATTAGTCACAACATAATACTTAGTTACAAATTCACCAAATACAAATTCATCACATTACTTCATTACATTTTATTAAATGTCCTCGGCGTGGTCTTCAACCTTGGACGTCTTTTCCACTTTGCCTTGAAGACTCCGGCCCTAGTTCATGGTTATATTTGGGGGGTGAGATTATAATGAATCCCAATAGCAAGTTAACATAATTCAAATATCATACATGCATGCAACTATGTGACAAGCAATAACTAACA
>JBAGKO010164230.1:0-20023 GCA_037177275.1 Acacia concinna | reverse complement strand
ATAATATTTATATATTAAAAAAAATAATTATATTTATTTAATTTTAATAATTACAAAACTAAAATCCCTCCCCTCCCATCTCTTTTCATCAATCCAAACAAAGTAAAATGAAATCCCTCTTAAACTCTCCCTTCCCCTCCCCTCCATAAAAATCCCTCCCCTCCCCTCCCCTCCCCTCCATTGAGCCAAACATAGTCTATAAGTAGGTATTAATTGTGTACAACTAAATAATTAAAATAAAAATGATAACAATTCAATAAAACTTTACTCCATTTATAATTTATTATACTCAATAAACAAATTCTATAAAATTCATATATAAAGTTATTTTACATAATTTGTCATGCTTTTTTTTGTATTTTAAATTTAAATAATTAAAATTAAGTCTATCAAGTTTCATAAGTTATCACAACATTCAACAAATTTTTTTTCATATATAGTCCTTGTGCATGATCAAATAAAAAAAAGTTAGCATGAGTTTAAGAATGACTCGACATGATTTTGTAAGATATAAAAATAGTAAACTCAAGAGTTAACTTGTGAGTTTGACATCAACACTTACAACGCTTTGAGTGCAAAGGAAAAATATATAATTTTGTTAGAACTTTTATTTGTTATAGTGGCATATGGTTTATATACTTGTGTGTGTGTCAATAGTATTCCCTTTGATTTTAAATATAAGACTTAAATTAATTAAATTTTTTAAAGGTCAAAAAAGGTAAATAAGTTATTTAATTATATTATATGTTGTATATCATTAGATTATATAACAATTTACAAGTCAAGCAAATTAGTTTAAAACAAAAACAAAAATAAAAATATATTGTAAGTACTTTAATGTAATTTAATCAGCTTCCTTATTTTTTTCTAAAAAAAAGTCACATAAGACTTATATTTAGGACTAAAGGTAATAAAATATAAAAACTCTTAGGTTGCCTAATTTATGAATTATGAAGAGTGTGCTTTATTTTAGAGGCAAGAATAGTGCCCTTAATCGTATACAACACAGAAAATTCATGCATCTAATTTAGTGATTAAAACTTATAAAAACCATGTTAGGAGTATTAGTGATTCATATTCAAAGCATAAAGCAAAAACTAGAGTAATTATATGATTCATGCTTGTAAGTTGTAACCTAACTATGGAAAGTAATTATTGACACAATTAATGAGGAGATATAGAATAAAAAGGAGAATACCTTTATTAAAGTCCACCATTCTTCCCTTTCCAGAGAAATTATTGTGTGCACTGGGTGCACCATGTAATATGTGCACTAACCAATGTAAGAAGAACAAATGGCACTTATGGGCCCACGCATTAATTATTTAATGTCTCTCATTTTTTTCTCTCTCTATGTCACTTTTAGCCATCAATGCCATCAGGAATTATTTTGACAGTGAAAGACATTGAATAATTAATGTGTGGGCCCATTAGTGTCATTTGTTCTTTTTACATTGGTCAGTGCACATATTACATGGTGCACCTAGTGCACACAAGAATTTCTCCCCTTTCCCTCTCTTCTCTTCTAGGGAATGATGACTTTTATGGTTAACACAAACATTAATACATTGTTATTGAATAAGGGCAAAACTAAAAAAAAAAAAGGAATTAAAGCATAAAACATTGTTCAAATATCTTTTATATTTTAGGACAGAGTAAGGGTCTCTTATATTTACACTGATGTCCTATGAGATTTTTTTGTAATATATTCCATATGTAAAAAGACCATGATAATATTTCATTCTTCACGCTCCCTGCTGATTCAAACTCTTTTCTCTCTCCCCTCATGGTTGAACCTCTCCATCATCATTATCGTCATTGGATAAACAACACTCACAGTTTCATAACCCTATGTTATCGGGAGCTGTTGTATCATTATATAGGCTATTCACCTTTACTTATTTATTTTTTATATATATACAACAAAACAATTTAGGTGAGTCATGAAGGTTAAGACATGTTTCCAAACTTAAAAAATGCTTACAAAATATATATGTATATATATTATAGAACTCATAAAAAATTCTCACATTAGCCTCAAAATTTAAACTCGGTTATTTAAGTCAGTTCTTTATCAATTGTGTCCATTTTTATTTATTTACTTTTTTTAAAGTAAGTCAAATGCTTTTCAAAGAAAATGATAATTGGTACATAATAACTCTTTGCATCACATGCTAGCCTAGACAGTGATGAAAGAGTCTAGGAAAGCATAAAATCTTACATTTAAACGTTCTACTAAAAAAACCTGATTAAAAAGAAAATGTGAAATAAAAACACTTATATCCAGATAGATGGAATTGGACGATGAAATAACTAATCACTTTGGCGGAAGGAACTGCTTCTTTAAGAACATCACTCGTAAATTCTGCTTTGGTATATTGGAAAAGAACAGAGATTTTAGTATCCAAAACTAAGCAGCTCAAAAGCAAAGAGTAGAGAACCAATTTGATTGGGATGATTTCCTCCAGATGACCGGCATGATAGATAGACCTTGAAAACCAATTTAAACCTGACAATATTTATATCCCTATCTTTTATATTTGTCTAAAATAATAATTCATCCTTCTATTGGAATGCTATTTTCTTGATAAGAGACAATAAAAACTCGAGCTCCTCTTGTACCATCTGTATTAGCTGAGAAAGCTAATGTAGCATATGCAACTTCATGATTAATCTCTCTTATGATTGACAATGGACACACCGTCCCCCTTGATGGATTATTTTATTTCGCTTCATCCATATTGTTGAGTAACCTTAATAATGCTAGCAAGCATAAAATAATGGTTATCCTCATGTAGATGAACCAATGAAACTTTAACCATTAATATATAATCAAATACTGTTCCTTTTAAGCCAATCCCTAGACAACACGACTTCCTCCCAAGACACTCAATCCACTGTTCACTAGCCATATTTCAGTTCCATTAGGCTGGGTATAAGACATACATTTATGAGGCCTACCAGCATATGGTTATTGTCAATGAGTGTAAAACTGGTGGGCAATTTCAAATTTGAATGTGAATGTGAATCCACACAAATGTTGTACAAATTTACGGGTCAGCTTCAGGATCCTTTACAAATACCAACAAACATTTCAAATTCCTTTATTTTGGTTAGAGGTGTGGATGAAGACGAAACCGCGATTCTTTCCATCAAGAAGGTGGTGGTCCAGAGTCATCTACGACTTTAATGGTGTTGTTTCTCTACATGATTCCTCTACTTCTCCCTGTTAACATGGTTGTCTTATATACAATAAGTTTCCTTTTATTTGTGAGTTCAATCTACCCTTTCTTTTGGTCATTTCATTAATTGTTCTCCTATAGCATTAACGGCTCAGCCTTGCTCCTCCACACGGATTTAATGTTTGCAGCAAGGATGCAATGCATTCATTATCATGTAATCACCTGCAATGCCATTAATGCAAACCAAGAGGTAATATTTCATTATTGAATTGCTAGGGGATCTTCGATTGTAGTATGTGCTTCATTTACAATAGTTGGCTTTCTAGGTGTAACCACAAAGGCCATGAAGTAAATATCTCGTCCCCACCGTTTCTTTTGTATATCTGAAGAATACCATGCATTTTCGTAGCTCACAACACACCCATATTCTAAGTTTCAAGCTCCTACAAAGTTACTACTTTTTAGTAAACATCCTTGCAGACACACTCAATGGAGCAGCTCTCTAAATGGCTAAATATTTCTTGGCCCACATGCATCTTAAAACTGCATGAAGCTGATGGCCCATATACTGAATGCACTTTTTTTTTTTTGCTTAGGACATGTAGTAGGTTAAAAGCTAACAAAACAAGTGAAGACTGAAAAGGCTCAACTACAAGTTATCTTTTACAATCCCATACATCTTCCCATCATGTTCTCTGAAGAGGCTCAACTATGAGGTATCTTGCGAATAAGGAAATGTTTAGGAAAGTAGATGTTTCATCACATTGATATGAACACTAGTAGATTTTTTTTTTTCCAAAAAACGGTACAAACTTGTACTATTCGCAAGTGTATTACTTGCTTCATTTAATTTGGTTTGGTTGATTAGTATCTTTTATACAAATCATGGCAAATTTATAATGGTATTAAGAAAATGATGACCAACAAAAGCTCCCCCTGCCTTGCACGGGTAGCACAGGCTCATTCGTTGAATAGGTGAAAAGAAGAAAGGCATACGAAAATTCAAGCCTCCAAACTAGACCACCTTAACCAAAGGACATGTTAGGAACAAATGGCTAAAGATTCAAGGACATTACATCCAAAAGCACAATTACTAACGTGATGCCGCTAAGAACATCCAATGATGGAATGACATGATTCAATAATTTCTAAATTTACAATGAGTCCTTCCCAGGCAATGAGATTAACCAGAAAATTTTTTAAAGAAGACCTTGATAGGCTTATATTTTATAATTAAATAGGTATAGATTTTGAGATATATTTAGTTAGATTTATTGATATTATACCTATTTAATTATTTTTTATATATTATTTCCATCCTTTAATTAATTATAAGATATAAAGAAATTTAAACATAAAATCTACTCATATCTTATTTTTATCTTATTTTTATTATGCAGAAAATATTATAGAATGATATTAATAAAATAAGGCAATCAAATAAATAAATAAATAAATAAGCCACGAATTGTACAGCAGCACGCAACAGTGATATATATGAATTGGAAGATAGAACTGCGGGGTCCACACAAAGAAAAAAAGAAAGAAGAAGGGATATTGATTGATATCATCAGAGACCCAATAAAGACGAAACCTCATCTATCAATTACATATAAAAGGGACGTACAGTGGCGGCAAATAGGGGGAGAAAGAAATTGCAGCAGCAGAAAATAGCGCTCAGAAGATAAAGAAATATTACACACAAGATTAGGAGCCTCATAGCGGCACCACTTTCGGTTCTTCATAAGATTTTTCTGCATTATTTCTTCTCTCATTCTTAAATCTGAATTTTATCTTATTGCCATGAATTTTTTATAGTCATGTGTAGCTAATTTATTTTAAATATAGAAGAGCTATTAACTTATTTTTTTATTTAGATTTAATTTCCCACGGATTAATTATGGTTAATTTATTTCTGTTTTTTTAATATTAATTTTCTTGATTGGCCATCAATAAGTACGTTTTGAAAATTTAGAGTTGAACTTGACGAAGGAAACCTTGAATAGACCTTAAGATTAAGGAGTGTAGAATTAGGCTTTAATCCAATTTACCTATATGATAGACATATACCTATAGGATCCACATAGTTAAATTAGAGTGATTCCGGACTTTAATTGTGCCTTTTTATAAATTGTGTGAGACATTGCATAATTAATTAAAGTTAGAATATAAATGAACAGCAATTTGTTTGCTGATAGCTCTTTCATGTACAAAGTGCAGATCGAGTTCTAGATGCTTAGTCTGAGCATGTAATACTGGATGAGCTGTCATCAATACAACTCCCTGATTATCACATAAGATTTTTGGGACAATAGGTAACTTAATTCTCAGTTCATAAAATAAAGAACGAAGCCAAAGTACTTCACCAACTGTGGACGTCATGCTATGATATTCAGCTTCGATGCTAAAGATACAAAAAGTAGCCTGTTTCTTAGAAGACCATGACACTAGATTTCGACCAAAATAGATACAATACCCAGTAGTGCTTTGGCGATCATTACAATCAGATGCCTAGTCAGCATCACAGTAAGCAATGACAGACCTATCCTTGGATGACCTAAAATGTAAGGCATGAGTAACAGTACCAGCAAGATATCTGAGTATTCGTTTGACTACTGTCTAATGCTCTATGAAAGGAGTTTGCATAAATTGGCAGACTTTGTTCACAAAAAAACAGATTTCAAGTCGGGTGATTGTTGCATATTGTAAAGCACCCACAATAGATCTGTAAAGTTCTGGATTGAAAAAAAGATGTGAACCTTCCTTGAACAATTTTAAGCTAGAAACCATAGGAGTCCGAACTCCTTTTGCTTTGTGCATACCTGCCTTTTTCAGTAAGTCCCGAATGTATTTGGCCTGAGAGAAGATTAGAGTACCATCTCTCTCACGATGAGTTTCATTGCCTATAAAATAGCCAAGAGGTCCCAAATCCTTAAGAGCAAATTCATGGTTCAATGCAGTGATGACAGCAGTTATGCTGGAGGAAGAGGATCCAGTGAGAATTATATCATCAACATATGCTAATACATACATGATTTCAGAGTTAGTAGACCAAATGAACGGTGACTGATCACATTTATTGCTGTGAAAACCAAGGCGAATAAGGGCACTAGACAATTTCTCAAACCAGGCATGTGGGGCTTGTTTTAACCCATATAAGGCTTTATCTAAACGACATACCAGAGATTTATTTTCAACTTCATAACCCGGGGGCTGTTGCATGTAGACTTCTTCATGGAAATCTCCATTAAGAAAGGCGTTATTCACATCAATTTGTCTAACATTCCAATTTAAGGAAACAACAATAGAGGAAACAACACGAATAGTAGCTGGTTTTATCACTGGACTAAAGGTTTCATTGAAGTCAAAACCTTATTGTTGATAAAAGCCTTTGGCCACTAGTCTTGCTTTGAACTTGGAAGTACTGTCGTCTAGGTTAGTTTTACGCTTCCCAACCTATTTGCAGCTAATAACACGCCTATAAGAAGGTAATTCAACTAAGTGCCAGGTCTTGTTGCGCAAAAGAGCATCATATTCATCATCCATGGCCTTTTTCCATACAGGAGAGGCAAGAGCCTTACAAACACAAGTGGATTCAGTCTCTGCAACATACACTTTAGGCTTATAAATGACATTCATAGATATAGTAGTCATTCGTGATTGAGGTGCTGGTGCTGCCTCAACAAGAGAGTCAGAAATCTAATGAGTTGGAAGCATGCAAGAAACATTAGTACTGGAGCAAGGAATATTAGACACAGTGCACGGTTGAGACAAGACATGAATGATAGGAGAAGACAACTGAACAAAAGAATGAGACAACATTGGAGATGACTTAATAGAAGAATTTTTTGAATATGGAAATTCATGTTCATTGAACAGGACATCTCTTGATATATATATACCTTGCCAGTTGGATCCCAACACTTGTAGCCCTTATGAGAGGCACTATAGCCTAGGAATATACACTTTATAGACCGAAAATCCAATTTATGTTTGTTGTACAGTCGAGTCAAAGGGAAGCAAGTGCATCCAAAAGTTCTAAGATGTTTATAATAAGGAGATCTAGCAAATAACTTCTCAAATGGAGAGAGCCCTCCAAGAGATTTGTTTGGCAACCGATTAAAAAGATACACTGCTATATTAAAGACATCTACCCAAAATTTGAGAGGTAGAGAAGCATTGGCTAGTAATGTTAAACCAGATTTAGTAATAGTGCGGTGCTTCCTCTCTGCCAAGTCATTTTGTTCATGAGTGTAAGGACAACTGAGTTTGTGGACAATACCACACTCTTCTAAGAATTTACCAATCTTGAGAAATTCAGCACCAAAATTAGATTGAAGAGTTTTGATCTTGTGATTCAACTGTAACTCAATCATCTTTTTGAAGTCTAGAAATACATTAAATACTTCAGACTTTGAGTGAATGAGATAAAACCATGTATATTTGGTGTATGCATCAGTAAAGTGGACATAATACACAACCAGTAAGAGATGTGTGAGGTGAAGGACCCCAAATTTCAATGTGAATAAGTTTAAGAGGATGTGAACACTCAGAAGTGGACAAGGAATAAGGTAGTTTATGAGCTTTACCAAAACAACAAGCATTACAGAAGTCAAATACGGACTTTTTATTACCATTGTAGGACAGATTACAAGTATTCATGACTTGAGTAACAATAGGTGCAACCAGATGCCCTAACCTATTGTGCCAAAGAAAAGATACAGAAATACCAGATACAGACTCTGAACATGAATTAGAAACATAATTACACTTTGTAGTAGATGACACTGAAGTGGAAGCAAGATAAGCTGTTGGCTGAGAACGTTGTGAAGAGCAGGATGACTGTGTATCATAGGGTTGAATTTTTAAGGAAACACCATGTAGATTGGAGCGATGACGCTTGAGACAACCCTTGAAGAGGAGTTGGTTAGTTTGCAAATCCTTGATCACACAGACATTAGAAAAGAAGGGTATTAGTATATATCATTATCAAGACATAACTGTGGAATGCTAATAAGATTTTTCGAAATTTTAGGTACATGAAGAGTATCTTTGAGTTTCAATCTGTATTGTGAACGAGGAAGCACAGAAGTAGAACTACTAGTGCACTGAACTAACAAACCATTTCCATTACCTACAAAAAGTTTATCCACACCTTTTTCGGTTGACTTGTCAGTAATATTGCGATCATCATAGGTAACATGGCTAGTAGCACCAGAATCCATGTACCAATCAAGATCTGCTACACACTCACTTGTAGCCACCAAGGCAGACTAATCACCCTTAGTAGATTTATCAGACAGAGAAAGACCTTGGAAGGATTCATCATACTTGAACTAACAATATGCAGCTTGATGGCTCTTCTTCTCACAAAGCTGACACTCTATACCAGAGAAAACAAAACACGAACCAGAGGAGGTAGACTCTTGACCACCATAACATCCATGGCCGCGATTGAACCTACCACTACCATGAGATCTACCACTATGTTTGTTGAAAGATTTGTTATATGCAAGGTTTGCAGTTGTGGTCACCACTTTTTGATGCTTCTCAATTATGGCTTCTTAAGCAAGGAGAAGTGATTCGATGTCATCAACCTAATACATATAAATTCTTGTAATAATAATAGTGACCCAAGGATCACATTCATCAGACATACCCTAAAAAATGGCCTCAATATGATCAGATTCGTTGACAAGGTGACCATGCCAACAAGAGCATTAGTGATGCTTTTTGATTTTCAGAAGATAATCATTGGCAATAAGATTACCTTTCTCGGTACTCTTGAGCTGCGATTTTAGCTGCCGGACCTTTGCACAAGTTTGAGTGGCGAAATGACTCTGAACTTTTTCCCAAATTTGAAGAGACAACTCACATCCAACTACTCGAGTGAGCATCGCATCAGTCCTCGAACATGAGATCTAGGATGCCAGCAATTGATCTTGACGTTCCCAATCAAGAAATTCAGGATTAACGATAGATCCATCTAGATTAGCAGGATCAGCGATATGACATCGAGGAGGTGCGACGGCTTTGTCGATGAAGCTTTGAAGGTTATGACCTCAAATGGCGGAAAGGATCTAGTGTTTCCAAATGAGAAAGTTGCTTTCATCAAGTTTAACTGAGACGAGATGAGAGAATGTGATGATTTCCTTCTTCGCGGTAGTAATTGACGAAGAGGAGCTTGTTGTGGATGATGGCAACATGTCTCTGAATACTACAAAGGAGAGTAGAGTGCAGAAGACAGAAAGAGAAGGAGAATGATGAATTGTCTTATTCCAATGCTGTTCATACACGTTTATACATAAGTAAAGTCAGAGAGTCAGCACTTCTCTTAGTCTCAACGAGTTGGTTACAATCAAAGTAACTAAGTTACAAGAGTTTGTTATTACTACTAACAATCTAACTACATGATTACACTAACAGCTAGCCCTTGAATCATCTACTCTTTTCAAGACTTCTAACCTGATTTTGACTTCTTGAAACTGTCGCATGAAAATATTTGATATTTCTTTCCCCTTCTGAAAACCACTTGAATTTTACTCTGTGCCCAGTAGCATGACGTTGACTGCAGTTGAACTTTAACGGTTTCCGGTTGTCTTCCGACCATATGACGAAACATGCACACCTTCATGATTTATCCTCCTTACTGGGCCGTGCCCAAGCCCAAGCCCACGTACCCCACAACGCCGTCTAGCTGTTATGAATTTAATAATTCTTTCCTTCTTTTTTTTTTTTTTTTGCCAAATTAAATGCTCACCTCTCCATGTTCAAACTTTTCTTTTTGGGTAACGAACACACTAAGAAGGAACTGCATGTTAGGCAGAAATATATGCTAAACTAGAGTACTAGACAGCACTTTCATCTTCATGCATAAATAGACAAATCTATGAAAATGATGAGACCAATTGTTCACTGAAAGCCTTGACAGACAAAACAGAGCTTCTGTAACACTAGTGAAGTGCTAACTCAACCTGAAGAAGGATGTTTCCAGAAACACCTGGCCACTGAATGCTTTATTCTTTTTTTTCTTGGAATACAAGGTCACGAAATGAAACCGTGCAAGGAAAAAGACAAATTAAGACAGATCAGTAACCAAAATATCCCTGCACCAGGCCACCAACTCCTTGCAAAAAAAGGTGCAGGCTTTCCGAGGTTTTGAAGTATTTACTTCAATAACTACTGTGGTTTTCATTTCAACAAATTTACAAAGAATGTGCATGTAGACACAACAAATGCTAAATGCATCAAGCATCTGCCATCCCCGAACATATATAAAACCACCTTTCTGGCATTCCCATCTTCAGCCTCAGTCATGCACGAAACCAAATTACCTTTGAACCAGTCTCACTTCTTTTTTCCCCTCTCTCTTAATACTTGAACCATATGCCATTACTCATGAATGCTGACTCAAGTTCAGCCTTTGTTGGATCCAAAAAACTTCCCGATGGGATCCTGCAGTTTCCTCACCAACAGGGCAACAGGTGATGTTTCACAGCCCTGAAAAACGATATTTAATATTAGCAACTTCAAGAGCTTGCAGTTGTCTTATCATCAAGATGTCACAGTCCCCACTATGCAAAATGTTAGCATTCTTTCACACATTCTTCAGAGGTCAATACTACTTTATTACATATATATCATCACAAAAGCTACAAGTTGCCGGCCACAAGAGCTTCAGAAATATTGTGCTAAAATGGTGCCAACAAATTCATTGTTTAAAGAAATAACGGGAAAAAAAAACTGTAATATTTTAGATATGACTTCCACAGTTAAAACAAAAAACAATATTCCAGAGTCTAATTCCCCTACAGACAGCACTAACAAAGGCACAGTCATGCAACAAAACTTCCAGGCAAAATGTGGTTTACCCCACCAAATTCCAAACCACCTAATTGACAAAGAATGAAATAAAGACGAGACTGACATCAAAGCACACATATCTACCTTGTATTGATTGACATGAAAACCATTTGCTCTGAAGCGGCAAAGGCAGGTTCTAGTTCTCTCTAGTAACTACTACTATTTGAAATGGATTCTACTAGTACATTTGAACTTCGACTGAAGCTAATTCTCGATCATGCAACAATAGTCTAGGTAGGTGTCAGATGAACCCCTCGACAAGCAAAAAGTAAGGTAAGTTGCTATTGAAACAAAACATCTTTTCACCAAGAGGGAAGTTACTGGAAAAAAGGTAGAACAACAAGGGAGGTTTGCTCCATGGATCCATGCCAGTACTGTGCTTTTATAACAACTAACTTTTAAGATATATCTTTCATGGTGAGATTCCATTTGATAACTTCCTTGAATATCCTTCTTGAGAACCCTCAACATCCATTCACAGGGATAAATGTTATCTCTTCAACTCTCCTACACTTGTAATAACCATTTTCTTTTGGTAAATATCCAAACCACTTCAATCAATTTTCAATCTTCTTTCCTTAGCAGATGTCATACCAACTTTTCCTGGTGTACAATCACTGCAAATATTATCTTTAATTGTATGAACACGCATCCATCTTAATGTTCATCTTAAACATTCAACATTTACTACCACATAACATTGTTAATTTGTCATATTGAGCAGAAATGAAAAACTTCACAACGTATGAAAGTCAATCGAACTTCACCTTTGAGTAAAGACAATTGCTTATCCAATCTTTTCACCAAAATGGACAAGCAGATGCTTCGGTTTGGCAGGCTAATAACGCACCCTATCTCTTGAAAACAGTTTACACCCACCCCTTTGTCCAAAACAGTTGACTGTGATTGATTTACTAATGATTAGGATTGATTGTACATGATTAAAGAGACATCATTTTGCATTTATTCAATAATTATTCTATAATCATTAGCCATTACTATGTGGTCCTAGGCTCTTGCTCTAAAAACAAGGTTCACATTAGTTAGAAATCACAGGTTAATTTCTTCCATACTCTCTAGCTCTTCTGATATTATACATCTCTTTCTCAAGCATCTCCCTCACATTCCATCTCAATTTTCTCCTTCCTAAATTCTATATTAAATTAAAACTCTGCACCCCACTAGCAATTATATATATATCCCCAAAAAAAAATTAATTTTCAGTCTATTTATGAAAAACTCATCCCATTTACGTCAAAGAAGGATCAATGTTCCGAGCTTGTGCATTCATTCACTAAAGGATAGAGTCAGAAGCAATCAGTATTAACTAGAAATCTATCATGCACATGGATTAGCCCTGGCAGAGTAGCAAGTCAGACAACATGAATAAAAGTGCAAAAGCAAGAGAAGATGATGATTATTACCTATCTCCTTTGAGGCTTAAGCAAGGAAAAGGTGGAACTGCAAATAGAGGAATGAGTGAATGAAATTTTGAGAACTTAAATAGTCACTTGCCTTTCGATTCTTTGCAGATTCATCAGTCTGAGTGGCTGCTGCCTGCGGCGGTGACACTTGGCTGTGGACAATCACATAATATTGCCACCACGTTTAAAACAATATTAGCTGCCAGTTGATACAAAGTACAGCAATTTTTCATCTATACAAAATAATATACATTACAAAAATTCAGGTATTCCATCCATCCATCCATCCATATAACTAACGCGAAATCACCAACAAGGAAGATCATTGGAAAGCCTCCTTTCCCTTATTCCATTATGGTGCAAAAATGAACTGATAATCACTACTCAAATCCTGTCCAATCCCTGAGTTAGTTAACATTGAGTGTGTCTCAGGATGTAACTGGCAACCATTCTTCATCATAAGGCTCAGCAGCTTTGGGCACTCATCAATATAACCCTTCTTAAGTAACCCATCAATTAGAACTTTCCAAACGACTTCATCATAATTATATTGAAGGTGTAGCAAACTACAAAACACTGCCTCAGCCTTCTGTTTGTTTCCTTGTTCAAATAGCCCACAGATGAGAAGCTTAAAGGACTCTAGATGAGCTAAATGGCCAGACTCAATCATATAATCTAACACGTTCACTGCTTCTCCATACATTTCCAACCTGCAACAACCACTTAGAAGGGTATTGTGAATAATTTCGGTGGGAAATATCCCACTTTCTCTCATATGATCCAATAATTTGATGGCTACAGTCAAGCACTCCACTTTGCAAAGCCCTTGAATAAGTTTGCTGTAAGTGTTGCCATCAGGTACACAGCCACAGCCAACCATTTTCTCAAAAAGCTCACATGTTATTTCAAAGTCAATTGTTTTCCATATATCATCACTCTCGACTAAGAAAGCATTAAAGCTTGAAGCAAATGCCACAGTGCCGCTGCCTTCCTTGTTATTCTTCTCATTTATGAGAAGCTTCAAAAGATAAAAATATGTTTGACGAGAAACCTCACAAGCAGCATCAAACATGCGCTTGAGAACACCAAATGCACTATCCAGTAGTCCCATGCATCCATATGCACCAATCAATAAATTGTAAATAAAATGGTCAGGCACTATGCCTTCTTTTTTCATCTCAACCACCATATCTTCAGCCTCTTTTATTCTTCTTTGGCTGCAATATGCCTTGATAAATGCAGTATATGTGAACACATTAGGCTGGCATCCTGATGAAACCATTTGGTTAAGAATTCTATCAGCATTATCAAAGTCACCTTCCTTCAACATTTCTTCAATCAGCATTGTGTATGTGTAAACAGTGGGCTGCAGATCAAACTTTACCATGTCAGCAGCCAGAGACAATGCTTCTTCCAAAGTTCTCTTTTTACGCAAACCATTTATCAGTGTGTTGTAAGTGATTGAGTTTGGCTGACATTGCTCCACAAGCATACTTTCAAACAACAGACGGGCGACATCAATGTTTCCAACCTTGCAGTAACCATCAATCAAAGCAGTATAAATTACTTGATTTGCTTTGTCATCTTCATCGAGGGACTCAAAGATTTGATGAGCTTCTTCAACTCTGCCTATTTTGCAGAGACTGTCAATAAGAGAACCAAATGTCCACTGATCAGGCCTGAAGCCATCTCTTATCATCAATTTATACAACCGAGAAGCACTATCTACAACACCTGCCTTACATAGACCATGTATCAATGAGTTATATGTAATAGCATCTGGAGCCATCTTCGTCGCAAACATTTTATTAAGCAGCGCCATTGCCCTATCCATACTTTTGTTCCTACTAAATCCACGAATAAGTTCATTATATGTACGAGCATTTGGACTACAGTTATTTGATTCCAACCGACTCAAGATACCCATTGCATCGTCCATCATTCCCAGTTTGCAATACCCATCAATCAGAGCATTAAAAGTGACAATACTGGGGACCAAACCTTTCTTGAACAAAATGTTCAAGAAACTCGTGGCCTCTCTAGGCTTACCTTCCTTACAGAAGTAATTGATTAACACAGTGTAAGTATGCGCATTAGGTTTAAAACCTCTTTCTGACATATCGACAAAAAGCTTCAAAGCTTCTATTTCCTTACCTAATCCACAAAAAGCATCTATGAGAACCGTGTATATTTGAACTGTAGGAGCACAACCATCATCCTTCATTTGTGAAAAAAGCTTGAGGGCCTCGTCAATTTGACAAGCTTCACAAAGGCCGTGAATAAGATTACTGTACGCAACTTCATTCCGTCTACATCCCATTTGAGGCATAAGCTGAAAAATTCTATAAGCTTTATCTACATTTTTGTTTCTACAATGGCCCAATATCAAGGAAGTGTAGGTGAATGTATCCAGACAGAAACCAGCACGCAGCAACTTGCTTAAATAAAGTTTCGCCGCAATGACACTTCCCAACTTGCAATATGCATTTAGCATTGTATTTAACGTAATTGCATTCGGATAAATTTTATCTTCAAGCATCTCTTTATACAAAATTTTCATTTCATCAATCATAATAAACTGCGATAAGCACATAAGAAGCCTATTATAAGAAGTAAGCGAGAGCTTAAATGACAATTCTCCGCCGTCATTCGTATTCATTCTTCGTAATAAATCCAAAACTAGCCTTGCATCATCAACGGAAGCACATGACTTAATCATCGAGTTCCGAATATTCTCCGCAGCACGAAGTAACCCGTGGCGGACCAGAGTTAGAAGCAAAGAAAAATAAGAATGAACATTGTGCTTGTACTCGAGTTGCTGCTCGATCCATCTGAAGAAGACTAACGCAACATGCGGATTGAGGTTAAGGTTAATGACGGAAGAAACATGGGATGGGGTAATAAACGGGACTAACTTCTGAAAAGAGGGATCTATTTCCCATTTCGGGCGACACAGGAGGTTGAAGATCTGAGAGGGAAGGTCAGGTAATTCGGGCTCTGAGGTAATCGGCTTGGGAAGAGAAGCGACCGAAGAAAAGAGTATGCGGAGACGATGATGAAAAGGGGGCTTACCGAGACCGGTAAAGGACGTTCCTTTCATGAAAAAATATGAGCTAAGCCTTCCAACGCATCGGTGAGAGTGAGGACCAAGCGTGCTGAAGGCCATGTAGCAATGAAGGCTCAGAGAAGCTGAAGGTAGGGAGGACGACGGACATGACGGCTGCGATCGGCGGGCGCTTAGTCTCTTACGATTGAAGTTGGGCACTTCAGACTGGATGATCGAACCGGGATTTAGTTTCGTCACTTCGTGGTCCAATCTCTTCCACGGGGACGGGGTCGGGGGACGCGGGCAATCGCGTTAATATTTTTGGGCCAATTTGGGCTATATAGCTTGAAAACTCATGAATGCAGTGATCTTTTTTTATTTAATTTTTTTGGTTCATCAAAATTTAGGAGAATATCAATTTATTATTGGATAACATTTTTTCACCTTGAACATATTACATAACATCATTTACTTATTAGATATACAAATAATACATTTTTAATTTTTAGATTATATATTTCTATTAAACGTATTTAATAAATTTCAAATAATTAACATACTGTATTATTTACTTTACTGAGTTATATTTACAGAAACGACATTTTGAAAAGAACAACAAATTCATAAATGTAAATGAAACGATTGTACGGGTAATGCCTCCATATGATGGGTGTTATCCTCGTCGGGTTCTAACTGGGTTTACCATAAAACCCTTTCAAGCATCTTAAACGCAGAGGTTCTTCTTGAGATTTGGGAGACTAACTCTGTTACTTGGTCGATTCTTCTTGAAATTTGGGAGCTTAATCCTGTTGTTTAGTTAATTTCTTTGTACGTAAGCTTTTTCTGTTGTAATCCCTCCAGTCCTAATTATAAGGGCCTTTTAGAAAAAAGTCCTAAAAAAATCTTAAGAAAGCTAATTACATTATATATTAGTTCATGAGTCATACAATATAATTTGAAAAAAAAAAGACAAATTTTAATATCTTAAAGTAATATAATTAGCTTTTTTAAAATTTTTTTAATATTCTCTAAAAAGCCGTTATAATTAGAACCGGAGGGAGTATAAAAAAAGAAATTAAAATTGGATAGTTGGATATTCTCATCTTAACACAACCCTTTTTCAAACGGACTTGCTCACTAAGGTACTTGATAAAAGCTCTTCAAGTGAATTTTAAATTGTTTTTTTTAGTGATTTTTCTACCTTTTGATGCCAGAAAACTCAGAATAGAAATATTTTGAAATAAGTGAGAATCCATATTTAACGTAAAACCAGCTCTTTGGACCACTAACCTTTTAGTAATATGACTTAGCTATCCTCCTCTTATACCATATTACTAAGTCCCTCTATTTTCTTACTCTCCTCTTATCCTCCTTTTTTTCATCTCAACCTTTAGATTGAAATCTAAATAGTTTATATTTAATATTTTAAAAAAAATATTTTTTAAATAATTTTGTATTGCAATTTTAAATTATCATAACTAAAATTTAGTAATTTTAGAATTTATGTATTTATACTTTAATAATTTGATATTTTATTAATATTTTAATATAATATAATTTAAACCGTTTAAATTTCAATTTAAAGGTTGTGATGAGTGGAGGAGAGAAGAGAAAAGGAAGAGTAGAGGAAGAATCCTTGAATAATATGGTGTAAAATATATTTTTTTTTGGTCGAAAATATAGTACAAAATATTGTACAAGATGACTACCCTTCTGTGCGTTAATATAGTCATTTAAAAAAATATAATGTTTTTTTCACTTACTTTACACGCTGGCATAAACTAAAGATAATAAAAATTGGCCAAAAAGAAGGGAAACAAATCCTCATCTCTTAAAACTCAACACAGTTTTCTAGTTTCTACCCGCAAACATGTGAAGGAATAGTATTAAGGGGTGTTTGTTTACCTTCAAAAGCCTTTTTTTTTTACTGTTTCCACAAATTAAGGTAAAACTTCTCCACGTATTTACTTCATAAAAAATAAAAGTTATTCTCAATCGCTAATCTAAATGGACACTAAGTTCATTATACGCTCATAATAAATATAGAATGAATTTGCAATCCGTTAAGTACCGGACTCAGTACTATAATAATAAGAATAAAATGGGAAACGGAGGCATTAACAAATAGGATTCATCACTGGCCAAAAAAAAAAACAAAATAGGATTTACCAATAATCTCCACAGGAACAAATCCCTCCTTTAAAATGATGGAATCTCTTGGCATCTCTGGCAATAATCTCTCTCCCAGTTAGTAAAGAAACAAATTTTATCCAATTGTGACAGTCACCACAAACTCTAAGATTCTTAAATATCCTGATGCTGCTGCTGCTACCATTAGTCTTCCACAGAGTAAAAGCTATGGCTAGTTTTTCACTATGATAATACAGAGAGGTTATCTTCTGCTCTTCTTCTATATCCTGCAACACAAATTTTGTATCAGGATTGTAACCCAGAGTTTTAACCTTCTCAGTCAATTCAAGCAATGTTTCACAAATTTCATGAGCTCTTGGGTGAGACAAATCTCCAGCCATAAAAGTATGAACCTCTCTATCAACATCAACCCAACTCATTGCAGGACTTTTCTTCACTTTTAAATCCCTTATTGTGCTTTTCATCTGAATTACCTGGTTCCATTTTCCTGCTGAAGCATAAAGATTTGACAGGAGGATATGAGTACCCTCGTCCCCAGGAGCAAGCTCCAGTAACTTTTTCATAACTCCCTCTGCCATCTCTACTTCTCCATGATTCCTACATGCGCTTAGCAGTGTCCTCCACAGGACAACATCTGGATTCTTCACTTCCTCTATTAACATTGCAGCCTCTTCAAATCTCCTGCATCGTCCGAGCAAATCAATCATAACGGCGTAGTGATCTCTTGTTAACTCAACTTTGTGATTTTCCTTAATGGAGGCAAATATTTGGCAACCTTCTTTGACTAATCCTGCGTTGTTGCATGCCAAGAGAACACTTAAAAGTGTTACATCATTTGGCTCAAGTCCCAAATATTTCATCCTTTCGTAAAGCTCAAGTGCCTTACGTCCAAAACCATTTTGAGCAAAAGCATACATCATTGAATTAATTGACACTACATCTGTCTCAGTTAATTCATCAAAAACAGATCTTGCCATGTCCGTACTTCCACATTTTCCATACATCTTAATCAGTGCAGTCCCGGCGTACTTATCATCGTAGAATCCTTTCTTCATGGTTAGGGCATGAATCTGTTTTCCTATCTCAAGCATTGCCAGGTTTGAAGAAGCCTGAAGAACACTAGACAATGTGAATGAATTTGGATCCATGGAACAACGGATCATTTCTCTGAATATTAATAAAGCGACCTCTTCTCTGCCATTTTGCACAAGACCCACTATCAGAGAAGTCCAAGTCACCTTGTTTGCATTAGCCCCCTGATTAAAAACCTTCATGGCATCATCAGCCATGTTACACCTTGAATACATAGTAAGGAGCGAAGTGAGTGAAGCAACCGCAGATTCAAGACCAGACTTAATGGCAAGGCTGTGAATCAACTTACCTTTCACTAAACTCCCCAAACTACCACAACTTATCAAGATGCTTGCAAGAGTATGCCCATTAGCTTTAATTCCCTCATTGACCATGTCCTCAAAAGCTTGTAAAGCCTCTCTATGATGACCATGCTGCACATAACCAACAATTAATGCCGTACACAAGACAACATCCTTCTCCAAAACACGGCCAAACACCAAATGGGCATCCTCCATTTTATCAAACTTTGCATACATATCAACTAGAGCACTAGCAACAAATTCATTAAAAATTTCAAAACCCAATACCACTGACAAGCCGTGAGCCCTCTGGCCTTCACGTAGGAGACCTAAATCTGGAAATACCTTAAAAATATTTGAAAAAGTGAACTCATCAGGCAAAACTACACTGACAAGCATTTTCACAAATAACTCAAGGGCTTCTCTACTCCTACCACGGCTGACATGAGAAGAAATCATCAAATTCCAAATTACTATATGTCGGTTAGGCAATTCATCGAACAGCCTGCGTGCTTCAGAAAGCCCATTGCACTTAATGTAGCCATCAATGAGCTTATTGCCTAAGGAGACGCATGAAACACCAGATTTGATAATTTGGGTCTGAACTCCTCTGATACCCCTTAAAAATTTTTTGTCTCTGTATTGTCCAATCAGAGAAGAATAGAACTGATTGGCCTCGTTGCTACTGGAAGCACTAGTGTTCATGAAGGCTTTAAAACAGTGATGAGTAACACGAAACGTTGAAGGGTGAAAGAGGTTAATAAACTGTTTCGATCTTACTCCCGTCCCACCTACTTGAGGGATCAAATTCAAACTCATTCGTACAGAAAATATAGTCGTTTCTTTCCCATCAACAGCTTCGAGAAAAACCTTCAAGATTGCCAGAAACATATTTACTGGAATGTTCTGGAAGACTTAAATTTGTCTGAAAAAGGGCTTCTACAACTTCAAAAGGAAGAACGCCAATTAAAGCAGAGCCAGTGG
>JBAGKO010164215.1:0-20025 GCA_037177275.1 Acacia concinna | reverse complement strand
ATATTGTTAGCTACTATTCATATCTTCACCTCTTTCCTCTTGAAAAGACATTTTTCTCAGAAACCTTGTTCTTACTTTTTCAACCATGTATTAACCTTTGGTCTTTTCATTGTGGGCATGGGTTTGCGTGTGTGTATTTTTATCTTTATTTTCCTCAAACATTAAATAGATGATGAGTCTATGACTTTACTGTGAGTGAACATATATATATATATATATTTATTTGAGTTTATTTTATTTTATTCAAGACTCCATTTATTTGTATATATGTAGATGCACACCCACTGTAAGACTTAATTATTATCTCTTTCTTTTACTTTCAAGTCCACAAAATCTTGAGTTTATATTATTAAAAAATAATCCTTTCCATGGTTTATTTTTCTTTACTGTTCGTGAAACATAGATGGCACAATTACAATATACAACCATTTTGTCTTTTTCTTAGTACATAAATATCATGAAGGTCCATTTGTATTTCCTTATTTCCTACACTTACATATTTAAAACCTATCCTCCTTCCTTCTTTTAATATTTAAAATATTTGAAGTTGTTGTTCAAATTTGTCAAGCCATGTCTCTGGAAAAAAAAGAAAAATGTGGATATAGATAATAACAAAAAAAAAACGCAAGTCTCATTGTTATTTTTGTAAGTTTGCATGTGTCACATATTTTTTTTATAAACTTAAAAATATGTTGCGTCTTTCAATTTATATTTATATATATAATTAAAATAGTGAAAATCTGTGGAAAGTTGGTGTGTGCAATATTAATCATGGGAGTCAGTTTTGAAAGTCTTGGTGTAGTTTGGGTCATATATTAAGTGCAAAATTTAAAATTTAACTTGGTAACTAATGAATATGAATTTGTATAACATAAATTATAAAATGGTAGATTTAGGCTTTTAGAGAAGTATTAGAGTGACTTTAGAGTAGTTTAGAGGAATATACTAATAAACAATTATTTGTGTGATTGTGTAGACTCTCATTGAGAGAGCTTGGGAGAAACTCTTGTGTGCTTATCTGTGTGCTAGGGAGTAGCAGATAGCTCTGAATATTTTTCCATATACCTGTGAATTGTATGTGACTGAATTGTGAATGATTTTTGAAAAAATGGACTGAATTATATATTTGTGTATGTATCCTAAATTCTCAAGTAAATGATGTTATAAGTGAATTTAATTGCAATTCATTTTTATTCCCTTTGTAAATATGTTAATTATGGTTAAGGCATGTTTAGATTATTGTTCTTTTCAAATATGCTTTTATGTGTACTGATGCTTGATTTAAATGGAAGAATGAATTATTGGACCATATTTTGATAATATTATATATATACACTAGTGGTTGGATATATCTGTCATGGAGGTTGCATTTGTGATAGGTTGGAGTGAGGAGGAATTTATATGTTGAAATATTTTTACCACGTGGTATGTCATCACTCGGTGCACAATGGATGACACTTTTCAGGACCCCTTCTTTCATACTTTCCTTTGGCCGGAATTTGTGTTGGAGCTGGGGACTTGAGACACCTCCTTGGATTTGTTGTTTTAAGGAAGAGAGCCATAGTCCAGACTTGAGCTCTATACCTTTGGCCTGGTGTATCTTGAGAAACTAGTGAGTTTGAGACTATCCAGTTAAATGGATTAGTTCTTATTTAACTATGTGTTAGCCTATGGCTCTAGTTCGCGGAATAAGGGTGGATAGTGATATAAGGGAGATTGCATGTTGCATAATTATGATTGTTTGTTGTGATAAAAATAGATATTTGAGAATTGATGAGTTGATTTGAAATTGTGTTGTGTGAAGTTTATGATATATGCAAATATACATGTAATCAGTTTCTCATTTGTCATATGTGATCTACTTGTGTGTGGTAGAAACTTTCAATAGTTATTGAGACCGTGGCATCTCATCCCACAGTATTAACACTTTTCAGGTGATTGACCTAGTAGGAACCAAGGGAAGGCGCCTATGGAGTTGGCCTCGATGGCTTTTTTGTATTCCTAGAGCATATGTTATGTTATTTTGTGTGCCATAACCATAAGATTTTCGTATTTTATTTTTATCTACTAGACTATTTTGAGAATTTTATCTGAAACCTTGTATGGAATATATTTCAACTAAGCATGTATTTTGATGATTTGGATGTTTAACATCCTTACTGGTTATATTAGAGATACTTTTTTTGAGATTTGGTCTATGAAAATTAAGGTGTTACATATGGCACTTTATATTATTATATAAATTCTGGTGGTAAATGTAGGACATCAACTTGTCAACAAAGGCATATAAAGTTGTTATTACATTCACTTGAAGTTGTCAGTGTCAGCAGGTGATTGTAGTTATGTATGTTGGTTTTATTCATCAATATTGTCGCTTTACATGCTAATGACAAGTTACGACGTCGTTGTAATATATTGTGTTACCTGGTTTTACATGTCAATTGCAACGTTAGTTATGTTTCTGATTAACATAGTCCTTATCAAGTGATAACTTATTCAGCATGAAGCACATTAAGTTGTCAATGGCAGGAGATTGAGTTGTCAATGGACTCACATTGAGTTATCAATGAGGGCAAATTGAGTTGTCAATGCATGTACTTGATATAGAGTTAACTCAATAAAACAACAAAAAAGACTAATGAAAAAGCAAATTGTGTTGTCAATTGCACTACATTGAATTGTCAATGCTACCACATTGCAATGTCAATACTAGCACACAGTTGTCATTACTAACCACATTGAGTTGTCAATTGCAGAATTTTAAGTTGTCAAAGCAACCATATTAAGTTGTCAATGGCATTACATTCAGTTGTCAATGCTAGCACGAGTTGATGGTTGCTAAGCACATTGAGTTGTCAAGTGTATTATATTGAGTTGTCAATGGCATTACATTCAATTGTCCTTAGTAAACAATTGAGTTGTCAATTGCATTACATTGAGTTATCAATGATAACACATTGAGTTGTCGGTGACATTATATTAAGTTGTCAATGCTATTCATAACCAATTCACATTAAGTTAAAAAGTTAATGACAAGTGTAGCTTACAATAAAACAAAAAAATCAAATGAAAAAGCTCATTGAGTTGTCAATAAAGTCACACAGAGCTGTCAATGAAGTGATATTGAGTTGTCAATGCCTGTAGCTGAAATAATGACCAATTGTATAAAACAAAAATGAAATCGAATGAACAAGTACATTGAGTTGTTAGTAAAATCACATCGAGTTGTCAATGAGGCCACATTGAGTTGTTAATTGCATTACATGGAGTTGTCAATTCCTGTAGCTAAAATAAGGATCAATTGTATAAAGCAAACGAAATCCAATGAGCAAGCACATTGAGTTGTCATTGGAGTCATATTGGGTTGTCAATGAGGCCACGTTGAGTTGTCAATGCCTGTAGCTGAAATAAGGATCCATTATATAAAACAAATGAAATCTAATGAGCAAGCACATTAAGTTGTCAGTGGAGTCACACTGAGTTGTTAATTGCATTATATAAAGTTGTCAATGCCTGTAGTTGAAATAAGGATCAATTGTATAAAACAAATGAAATCCAATGAGCAAGCATATTGAGTTGTCAATGGAGTCACAATGAGTTGTTAATGAGCCCACATTGAGTTGTCAATTGGATTACATGGAGTTGTCAATGCTTGTAGTTGAAATAAGGATCAATTGTATAAAACAAACAAAATCTAATGAGCAAACACATTGAGTTGTCAGTGAGGCCACATTGAGTTGTCAGTGTACTGACCTACACATATTGGTTCTCTATTACAAATGGAAAACCATAACAAATGAAATGTAATTGCTATTAAATTCAACTATTTTAATACAAAAGGATAAAATGCCGAGTAACCCATTTGTACATTTAATATCAACTGAAATGTTTATAATTTACAATACAACTTTGTTCAGCATGGAAGTAGCAAAAGAAACATGGTTTCAATGAACTATGTCCTATATGGTTCTCCTCCTCACATTCTTCCCTTATACCAAAGCCAGCACTTGATCACGGTTGGTGTTCTTCGGATGAGTGACAAGCCACCACAACACACCAACCTTCATTTCATGTAAGTCTTTGAATGAGTAGTGTGGCATAGTGTAGCCATCGTCATCATGAACTGAACTGTCCCACATTTGTAATTTGGACATGACATGCACACCACACGAGTCACTGCACATATAAATAACATTACATATTTAAGAACAGACCACACAACACGGTAAATCATGGATATCGAATGCTATAAACTCATGTGTCATGTTGCACATGAACTTTAGCCTTTGTGACATCCTTTTCAATTTTTGCCTTGTCTCCGATAATGATGGTTTAACCGAATATAGCATATCGAAGAAGAAATTATGCTGTTTAATTCAAAGATTTCTATTACTTACAGGTATTCATAAGTAATTCACATTGAAGAATTGAAAAGTTAATGACAAGTGTTTCTTACAATTTGCCTTGCCATAATTTCCTTCAAGTCAATGTCTCTTATCTTTTTCCCCTTCCTCTTCTTTGCCTCCTTTGGTTTAGCACCAATTTTGGTTGCATCTTCTAACTATTTTTGCTTCCTAAAGTATGTCAGGGTATCAACCATTGAATCCAGTGCATAAAACTTCATGGTTTTTGTATGCAGCACATAACAAAACCAATGGCTCATGAAAACTGTGGGTCCAAAAATGAAGTCACAATCCCCAATATTATAGCCTAAGTTTTCAAGAAGGACTTGTGATTTATAAGTTTCCCATGACTATTTTTTTTGGATTTTCAATCATTTTACACATAAATTTAGAAGAAAATATGTGTCTAATCACCTGTCCATGCTTGTCCTTCTGAGCTTCAAGCAAGGTCTTCGCAACCATGGTCATTAACTGCATTGAAGACAAACAATCAGCATGAACATGAAAAATCAAAGGTTGGATGGAATTGCATATTCGTTTGAATGTATAATAGTGCCTTACACTGGTATTAGTCCATCCTTTAAGCTGGAGACAATACAACTCCCACTTTCGAACAAAGTAACCACCTATGCTGACATACTCCCTACAGGAAAAGAAACATCATAATGTCAGTAGGATGAATGATATATCACTAAAAATGTGTTCATCCAACATAGCTATTACGCTGCACACTGTGCAGCCTCTTCCCTAACAGACTTTGTAGTGCACAGCTAAAATAGAAGGTTTTTCTCATCCTTACTCCTCTTACTATCACCCTTTGTCTTTCGATGTTTGTCAATACATGGAGATTGAACCAACCAACTAGGTGTTATCACCCACTATGATCTTCTCAAGGCAGTGTTAGACACTTGTAGCTAGCTTTCTCCCTCTTCACCATCATCCTCATCACCTCCTTGAACTCCTTCATGTTCCTTACCTAAAAAGTCAGGGCTTTCTCTTCCTTCACCATCAGTATCTTTCTTTCCTTCATTTACATACACTTCCCTATCCTTATATGTTGCATCACTATCATGGTCCTAGTCTAACATCTCATCATCTTCTCCTTCTTCCTTTTCATCCAACTCACTCTCAAGGTCTACTTCTAATGTTTCCTTATGAATATGACCATGGGACATCCGATTCTAAATTGCAAGCAATTCCTTAGGGTTAACGATTGCACACGAATGACCCTACAACAATCCCTTTTTGTTGTCCTTCTCCAATGCTACTCTTCTCTTCACCATAGCATCATCCCAAAATGTAATGGGATCTTGATCTTTAGAAGCTTTCATTTTCCCCAAAGGAAAATTTTGCAAACAGAAAATCTACAGAAAAAACAAAAAGACAAGAATTATCAAACCAAGCTGAAAAATGGTAATTTATTCAACAAGTCAGTCATTTCAACTTAACATCAAAAAGTAAAGACAACCTCTTATCGTCTTCCTCCCTTTCCCTTCCCTTTTAGTAATTCCTTCTGAAATTCACCTACCACCTCACACAGTTCTTCTATAATGAATGACCACCAATCAAACTATCCAAGTGTGCCCCCCGTTATTGTCATCACTTTCAACAAACGGTACTTACATAAATACTCGCACTTGGAGACAATAGGATACCCAATACTAATAAAACAAAAATCAACTCATGATCCTCCTCAACCTCCCCCATCAACCATTGTCCTAATTTCTAGTAACGTGTATTTTTATACACACCCCTCAAATTTTAAAAACCAATGAGTTTATCATCTACTTTTGCGATCTGAATGGCCTAACCCCCAGTAGTTAGACTGATCATTTGTGCCACATCTTCAGGCCCTATAGGTCAAGTAACTCCTTTGATTGAAATTTGCTTGGTTGGAGTATCAAAACAGTCCATGAACTCAATTCACAAGTGACAGTTAATTTTTGGGGTGCTAATGATCACTAATTTATTGAATCTTATCCCCTTAAGCCTTGTCATAACTTCTGGCCTCTCCTTTAGTTCCTTGCATATTGCCATAAACTGTTTTGGTGCGCATCTCGTCAGGAAAGGCACAACGTACTTCTTCCCTGGCTCATTTACTGTATTCCTGCCTCTTCTCGTCCTCCAAGTTTTTCCACGCATCTCTCACATTTAGATGAACTTATTTAAAGGATTTGATGTCATTAGCATCGGTCCCCTTCCCCTTCGCCTTGTCCTTTTTCTCCTTATCTTTCTTCTTGTAATATTCTTCTGTAAACAGATTATACCAGGTGTATGTTGAAGCTCTCGGTTCAGTTTTTACTTTTTTTCCATCTTCATTTTGCACAACTTTGTCTCCTTTCGCCATATTATTCACCTGCCAAAGATATATATATAAGATTAATAAACATGCTCACTTAGTAAAACACACACACATGTACAAAGAATAATTAATTTGAAGGGTGTTTGCTCCTTTTCTTTCATTTATTAGTAGCCATGTTCTTACCATAATTAACTCTATGGTACAATGTTGTTATGTTTTTCTCATGTCATTCTGCTTCTCCTATATTACTTTAGTGTATTGCTAAAATTTCTAGATTCATTACTCATACAATGAATATTAGGTGCACACAGCATCCAATAATATTACAAGAATTTTCTTCTAAACTAGATGCATGTAGTAAACCACACACATTTCCAGTTCAATTGGTTAATGATCAAAACAAAGAAGAAGGTACGACTACACATGATGACATTAATATATTTGCTTGTGTGGATATCACAAAATAGACACCAGTAACCATTAATTACATCAATTCCAAAACAGCAAAAGTAGCAATCACAAGTCCAAATACTGATGCATGCAATTATGATGAAATTCCTCTACCCTCACTTATCAAAATGCACAAGTCTATTTAGTTAAAGGTTTCAATTGTGAGCACAAGTAGATATGCATATTCCACCTCTACAAGCAGTATGTAAACAACAAATTCCCACTAAAATGCTAAATCAACAAGCAATAATCCACAAGAACCTCATTAACAAACCCCCAAAAGCAGAAATTACACCTAAAAAATAACACCAGAAACTGAAAACAAAAGTCAAGATTAGGCAAAAAGATACTACGAACGAGGAAAAACCAATTCATGGTAACACATAGGAATCAAACAACTTTTAGTTTTAAGCAAATTGAGAGTTTACTATAACAACACATAATCCAAAGAATAAACGAGTCCAAGTATTTCCTCAATCAATCATATGCTCCATAACAAGTCATAGTCAATCATATGCTCTAGAACAAGTCATAGTTGATAATGATACTAAAGTTGATTGAATAGATTGCATAATTCATACAAGTGCTTGATTAACTAAATATGCATGGTAACACGTAGGACTCAAACAACTTTTAGTTTTAAGCAAATTGAGAGTTTACTATAATTACACATAATCCAAAGAATAAATGCGTCCAAGTATTTCCTCAATCAATCATATGCTCCTAAACAAGTCATAGTTGATAATTAATATTAGATATGATCAAATTGACTTAACATTTATCATTTCTATCCTTAAAGGTTCATTGTCTATCTATTTACCATTAACCATACAACTTACTCTTACCAGTCAATGCGTGTGTGCTTATAATATTATTCAAAATCAATGACACCATCATATTTCTTTCCCATAGACAACATGCATGGTTACAACATAATTTCAACCAATTCTTCCATATATCTTGATAAAGCTTGTAAGTCAAGTAAATTATCTTAAATGCACACTTTTGGTTGTTAACATTATACAATAGATAGCAGTTGGTAATTTCTATATTAGGAAAAACTCTTAAATTTATTTAAATCAATTGAGATTATACAAATAGAGAGCATATTACTTAAACTTTGAATAGGAAAATTGGAGTTTCCAAGCATGAACACAAAGTAAAAGCTTTGAACACTGATCTTGATCTTAAATCCTTAAATCATAAGATTCAAAAGTTAGGGATGTAAAAAGCATAGGACAAAGTTTCAAAACCTAATTATTATTATTACTATTATTAATGGCTACAACTTGGATAACTTCAATATTGATGAAAAATGTAAATCTTGATTACCTTTAAAGGGTCAAAATTTCAAAATCTGCTTGCTGGGAGCAACTGCGATACTAGTCAGTTACGCAATCAAGCTTAATAATGAAAATTTTATATGTTGAACTAACTCCTAAATTCAATGACTTTGACTTAATTAAAGATGAATCTTCATACTTTAGCAAGGCAGAAGCCCCACAGGTAGCCTGAAAACGCATAAAAATAAAATCTTTAATAACTTAAAATGTAGCTAACAAACAATTTATTTGGATGTTAGTGTAAGGTTCTTAAGTTGGTGTGCAGACACACACCATCAACATTCAACAGAACCAAGAATCACAGTTTCACTGTAGAAACAAAGAATTCCTTGAATTACAATAAATAAAGAAATAAAGATTCAATTTTTACCTCGACAACACACACTTTCAGGTACCACAAAGAAACGCGGCTGATTGTGGCGACATTAGAATCCCATACCAACAACAACAATACTCACCCTCTCGAACTTGATGGTGGCGGCACTTCTCTCCAACTCCGACACCCTATCAACCCAAAAGGCTCTCACATCGACAACACACGGTTTCAAGTACCGAAAGAAAGGAGGGCAACGACGATGACAAGGGAAGCTCACACTGATGGCGATGACCCTCACGCTCTCAAACTCGATGCTGGCTACATTGCTCTCCCACTCTGACACTCTATCAACCCAAGGCTCTCAAATTCTCTCTCTGTTTAGGGCACTGTCGAAGAAGGCAATTTGGATAGCAAGGAGAAAAAGAAATCTGTCACATCTTGTTTTGAAAAGGGTTTTCTTCATGAAGGGTATTGATGACATTTCTTATATGGAATTAATTGCAAAAGAGTCCCACATGACTTTTTTATGAAAGAGCAAGCCTCACACCCAAGAGGGGGTGAATTGGGTGTTATAAAATTTTCTTTAAAACACAAGAAGCGAGCACGTATACAAGTTCAGTCAAACCTCACGACCTACGTCCAATTCTCAGTCACCACTGAGTTTCACTAATCTCCAAGATTTTAATGGGCTCTTGACGCCACAGTATAGACTCGATTGACTATTTAAGAGATCACTCCACCTTACAAGATACAATCCAAGTCCCCACTCAAAGTATCCCAACGTTGAGTTACTCACAAATGATTGTGGAAGACAATAAATACTCTCTCAATAGAGTTGAATAATAACACTGAAGAATATAATAGAATTAATGACAAAACTGAATGCAACACACTTAGAAATTATGACTCGAATCGTTAGTTGTTGCCGCCATTAATGTTCATGTATTTATAGTGTCCAAGGAATTTATGTCCATTGAAGTTCGATTTATAGCCGTTGATATCTAATCATTCCTTTAAGTAGTTTACATTAAGGCACATAGAATTTCCCTTCTGAGTCATAAATATATCCGTTGACATTGAAGAAGGATGGTAGGTGAGGATTTAACCAAATTTGGTAAAATGCATTTAATGCGTCTGACACATTCACCACACCGGTTGATTTGTGCTTGAAACTACTTGAAATGATTCTTAACATGTTCTTAGACATAATATAGATCATTAGCAAGGGTTATAAGCAAGTGGGTATCAATAAAATAGAATCTTGAATGATTGAAAGGTTTACGCTACGATGCTCTGTTTTTCTGAAAATTTGATATTTGAAATTTCCTTGAGGTTTGAAGTCATCCTCGAGGTAATCCTTTAGAAACCAGTAGGCTCGAGGATTTACTCAGAAATTAACACATGAAATTTTAGAAGAATGTATCCTCGAGAATGTTATTAGTTAAGATTATCTTGAGGATGTGAATTACCCTTGAGATTGCAAGCACATCTAGATAGTACCATTGAGGAACAAATCTTACCTCAAGATTATTCTTTGGAAATCATAGTTCATAGTATGCTTGCACCCTTGAAATTAAAATCAATCATTGAGGATTCGGGTTTTTGATAGAGTCATTCTACGCATGTGAAAATATTCAGTGAGAAATACTCACCACCCTCGAGGTCAGTGAGTACCATCAAGGATTAGCTTACTTGTAAGGTTTTGAAATAGACAGCCAGGTTTTAAAATTGTCTTGAAAGGTTGCCAGAAATTGTCCTAGCCTCAAGGCTAGAGTTCACCCTCAAGGCTACCCTTGTTTTTCAAAACAGTAAGGTTCCAATATAGCCTTACTCCAATAGCAAGGTTGTGTCCTAACCTTGCTATTATGGAAGGGACTCATGTCCTCAAGGCTAGTACTCACCCTCGAGGGTGGGGTGTTATCCTGCCAAGGGCATGGTTCTGGTTCAGCCTTGCAGCCATAACAAGGTTCTTCACAAACTTTGTTGTTGTGACCAAGTCTATTTTCCTCGAGGCTACCATTCACCCTCGAGGGTGGAGACTCAACCTACCAACAGCAAGGTTCTGGCCCAGCCTTGCACCTACTACAAGGTTGGAGCGAAACCTGGCTGTTGTGGCAGGGAGCTCGTGTCCTCGAGGTTACCCTTGTTTTTCAAAACAACAAGGTTCCAATATAGCCTTGTTCCAACATCAAGGTTGTGTCCTAACCTTGCTATTGTGGAAGGGACTCGTGTCCTCAAGGCTGGTACTTACCCTCGACGGTGGGGTCTTATCCTGCTAAGGGTAAGGTTCTGGTTCAGCCTTGCAGGTACAGCAAGGTTCTTCACAAACTTTGTTGTTGTGACCAAGTCCATTTTCCTCGAGGCTACCATTCACCCTCGAGGGTGGAGACTCAACCTACCAACAGCAAGGTTCTGATCCAGCCTTGCACCTACTACAAGGTTGGAGTGAAACCTAGCTGTTGTGGTAGGGAGCTTGTGTCCTCGAGGTTGGACTTCACCCTCGAGGTTGTGGCTCCTTTCAGCTAGCCAGCAAGGTTTTGGTCCAGCCTTGTACCCACTGTAAGGTTGGAGTCAAACTTGGCTGTTGTGCAGAGGGCCCATGTCCTCGAGCCTAGACCTCACCCTCGAGGCTAGGGCTCCTTCTTGCCAACTTGCAAGGTTTTCTCCAAAACCTTACTATTATGGCAAGGCTTGCCACGAACCTTGCCGTTATGGCAATGCTGCCTACCCTCGAGGTTGGAAAACCAGCAACCCTTCTGACTTAGTTTAAAAATATTTTCTTTCTTTCCTACTAAATGGATATTACTCGAGTACACTTACTTAAGTAATTTTCTTTAGTTTAATCATAATTAAAACACTTTTTCCAAATATATCTAAATTTAGTAATAATCAAAATATAGGATTTAACAAAAAATTGATATTAGATCCTAGGGAAGGAAATAAACGATTAAATGGTCCCATAAAATCACATAGTTGTAATGAAGTCTTGTAGAGTTGTCAATGAACTTTCTAGGAATTGTTAATGACAACCCATGAAAGCCTATAGAGCTGTCAACTAGAACTTTATTACAATTACACGATTTTGGGAACTATTTAATCATATATTTCCTTTTCTGGGACTTAATCGCAATTTCTCCAAACAATAACAACAAATTCTAGCCACCTAGCCTAGCTGCATTCTAATCCTGAATATTCTTCACTTAAAATTTAGAATAAAATACATTATCGACCCTCTATTTTACCTAAATTACACAAACACCTCTATTTTGACAACTTACATAGACATCATTTAAAATTTAAATGCATGTTATAAAAACCTCCCTTACATATTTTAAATTTTATTTTCATTCACCCAAATATTAATTAATCCTTAAGTCTGATTATTAAACATTTGTTTTGACCAAAATACCCTTCTTTCCACAAATGAATGAACATTTACATTTGCCTAAAAATAATTTGTTATACAAACAACAATGATTCTAATACATATATGTTCAAAACTTTCAATATATTATAAAATTTATTATATTATTTAATTTTTAAAACTTTTATCCTATTTATTGAAACTAGTTTAGTTAATATTATGTAAAATGACCAAAAACATATTTCTTTATTTATTTTTTGTCATGACACTATAATTAATTGAAAACATATTTCAAAGGCATATTTTTATATACCATAGGTTATTAATAATGTAAATTTGAGATATTATATATATCTTAAATTAATATTAAATTTTAATTTCTTAAATTTTTTTGGCACAAACATTTATAAATACATTTATTTAAGTATGCATCTATTAAAATATCCAAAAATAAATTTAATTAGAAAACTATCCAAAAATATAAATGAAGAAAAAAACCTCTTAAGTTACTTAAAAAGAATGTTGGCAAAAATTACGGAATCGTAATTATGAAGGGTAAATTAGTCAATAAAATTTATTTTAATATAAATTCGAATTAAAAAATAAAAATCCTTAATGAAATTAATAGTTTGCACTTAATTGCATATTTTGAAAATAAAGGGGAGATATGTATAATTAAGGCAAACCTTAAAAGAGATTGGAGTATTTTACTATATTTGATTGGGGACGCCTGGACTAGTTGGTTCGCAGACTCATCGGATCTGGGAACTTAAGTTACGGCCAAATACCAGAATTCGGTGGGTTCGTAGACTAAAGGTCCACAATCGAAAAAAAAGGAGTATTTTACTCTATTTATTAAGGTATTTTTATCTTTGTGCATTAAAATTTGCAAGATGATTGAAAACACGATATGATATAAATGAGAGAGAGAGAGTACAAAAATGGAGATAAGAGTAAACTTCGTCTCAATGAAATTACAAGATTACTTAATATGTGAATTTGGAGGCAAACATAAAAAAGAGTTAACATGATATTTGGTTTTTCAAATTTTTCATCATTTTAGTTTAGACCCCTTGATCAAATTTCAAACTATAGGTTTTTGATCCCCATGTTTGATTTAGCTTAAAACATTAGTCCCCGTAACTTAACAAAAACTTAGACCATTTTGCCCCCAAAGACCAAAACCATTACGGGTTAAGGTGCAAATTTGCCCTGGAAGTATACGCGTAGGAGCGTATTTGCTCCAGAAGTTTTTTTTGGCTCAATTTTGCCATATAAGTTTCAAAAGTGAGCAAATTTGCCCCTACCGTTAGTTGATCATTAGTTGACCAAAATGTGTTCAGTCGATAGTCCACATGTCATCTATTGTATTTTTGCTAAGGTGACAATTTATTTTAGAAATTTTAAATTTAACTTTTAAAAAGGATGAATTTTAAATCTAAGACAAATTTTCATCTTAACAAAAATAAACTAGATGACATGTGAATTGCTAGTTCAACATATTTAGTCAACTAACGGTCAAAATTAACGGATTTAAAACCTCAAAGACAAATTGTCACTTTAACAAAAATAAAATAGATGACATGTGATTGTCAGCTCAATATATTTGGTCAACTAACGGTCAACTAATGGTAGGGGCAAATTTGCCCACTTTTGAAACTTTTATGGCAGAATTGAGCCAAAAAAAACTTTTAAAGCAAATATGCTCCTACGGGGATACTTCCAAGGCATTTTTGCACCTTAACCCAAACTATTAATTTAAAATTTGAAGGACTACAACCAAAATGAGAGAAAAGTTAAAGGACCAAATATGGTATTAACTCAATAAAAATCATTAGATACTATTTCTTGTCATCTTCATAAGAAACTTTCTCTCTTGAGGCTTAATATAAACAATTTTTTTTTGTATCTCAAAATTTAAGTTACCTTTTCCTTTTCTATACATATCAAATATATATCTTTATATTAACTATCTCTCACTCACTACTAATTTTCTATCACTTAATTATTTATTATACATTCTCTCTCATATTTTATACTCATTTTCTCTCATATTTTTTTACTTATTCTCTTTCTCATGCTCTTTTCATTAATAGAGGCATATTTAGAAGAAATATAACATTTTTGACACATTTATTTTATAAATTAATCTTAACCACCTTTTTATTTTAGACAAATTAAAATAAGATATTTCATGCTCTTTTTATTAATAGAAGCATATTTGGAAGAAACATGATATTTTTAACACATTTATTTTGTAAACTAATCTTAATTGTCAGTTTATTTTGTGCAATAAAAAATTGTTTATAAAAATTAGCGGAAGGAGTACAACATAATATAATACTACTCCCTTCAATTCATAATATAAGTTATTTCAACTAATTTATTATAAAAAAATGATAGTTAACTTAGTAAAATTTTCTTAAATTTAAAAAAATTTCCAACTTTACTAATTTTAAATGAGATTTTGAACTAGAGAGAAAAATATAAAAATCATGTTTAAATATTAACTATATAAGTAAAATTGATAAATTAACATTAATTATTTTTAAAGTTACTTATATTTTAAATCAAACTATTTTTTTAAAGCTGAGGAGAGGTAATACTTTATATCAAAGTATCTTACTTGCCACCGAGTTTTTCACCAGAAAAGCAAGAAGATTATTTTTGTAGAAAACACCTAACAATGGAGGGAGTAAATTATAATCACCAAAAAAAAAATTAAAGCAAATTAAATAAGGGAATAAATAAACAAATATCCTCTAAATATTAAAAATTCTGAAAGATGACTTAAATTTGATAAATGATAAATAAAGGATTTTGACCAAAACTCAATAAAGAATGACTAAAATTGAGCAAATAATGATTAAAACTCAACAGAAAATGACTAAAATTCAACAGAGAAGACTAAAATTGACTAATTTTTTGCCCCTAATTTATTATTTACCAAATTTAAGTTATTTTTCAGTATTTTTATTATTTATAAGGTATTTATTTATCTTTTTTCATTAAATAATAGTAATAGTACTCCCCTCCTTCAGTCCACGACGTTTGGTGCAAAATAAAGGGCCATTATAAATGCAACAACCAATTTAGGGTGTGTTTGGATTAAAGATTGCAATTGGTATTTTTGGAAAAGTAAGATTGAGTTAAAGTAAGATTGGGTAATTTAATTTGCGTTTAGAATAAAGATTGTAGAATTTACCTATAAGTTACTTATGCAAAAGTAAAGCTTGTTTGGTTGAAATTTTGTAAAAACAACTTTTGATGGGAAATGACTAAAAAAGGCATGAATTACATATATTTAAATATATTGTGATATTTATACTACTTCCGATCCAAATTATAAGATCTAGTTAACTTTGTTGACTTCTTTAATCTCTCTAAAAAAATTAATTAGGTCTTATAATTAGGACCGGAGGGAGTCTTATTACATGTAAATATAGTATGATATTTATACTACCTTCTGTCTTAATTATAAGACCTAGTTGACTCTTTTGGCTTCCTTAATCTCTTAAAAAAAATCAACTGGGTCTTATAATTAGGACTAGAGAGAGTCTTGTTACATGTAAATATAATGTGATATTTATACTACCTTTGGTCCTAATTATAAGACTCAATTAAATTTTTTTAGAGAAGTGAATGAAGCAAAATAGGTTATTTAAATATATTATATGTTGTGTTTTATCATATTATATATTAGTTCATAAGTCAAACAAAATATTTGAAAAAAAATGATAAACTTTAATACTCTGAAATAAGGTGATTAACTTTCTTAGGATATTTTAAAAAATCAAACGAGTCTTATAATTATGACTAAAATAGATAAATTATGACAGGAATTAAAAAATAAAAAGGTGCATAGTACATCGTGCACAGTAAAACAGAGCAAAAGCATCAGAGTGGTTGCTTCTGCAATCTCACTTTAATCGGAACTGTGGACGCTAGGTGCAATCGGTGGGCCAAACATCAAACTTTTTTTTTACTATTTCGCATAGAAAATAGGGCCAATCGTATGTTTGGAAGGCCCAATCGACCTCCCAAACACACATTATATAAGTTATGTGTAAGATAATTAATACTCATTTTCTATTTTTGTCTTTATAATTAATGTTTATTTTCAATTTACCCATTAATTAAATTCTCAAACACATTTTTCAATATGGTTAAAAATGGGGAAATTGCAATGTAGGACATATTTAATAAGTTAAATATTATTTACTTCTCTAGTCCTATATATAAGGTACTTCCAACATTTTTCACATGGACAAAGGAAAGCTTTAAATCTCATTAACTCTGCCATAAAATTCAACGATTTTTCAATTCTACTCTCATTTAATATACATAATATCAAATGAAAACAAAATCAACATAATAATACGTTAAGGGTAACATTGTACATTCACATCAAAACTTTAATGAAATGCCTAATAAATATGATAAAAAAATTTCTTCTCTCTTTGCCCTATATATAGGACCAAAGGAGTATTGTTTTATGTGAATTAGTTAAAATGCCTTATATTGTGGTCTCAAGGGAGTACTCCTCTGGTCTTATATATAGAGCAAATAGAGAAAAAAAATGGTCATATTTATAAAGCCGAGAAAGAAAATTTTTATGTGAATATAAAAGTTTACGCTTCATTTATTGTTATGTTGATTCTATTTTTGTGTGGTATAATTATATTAAATAAAGATAAAGTTATAAAGTTGTTGAATTCTATAAAAAAGTTAATGAAGTTTAAAATTTTTTATGAGTTTGTGTAAAAAATATTAAAAGTAATTGATTTATAAGAGTCCGAGGAGTATATGATATTATATGTGGTCATACTCCAGCTTTTTTTGTTCGATTTTTATTACCCCTGATAACCCATCCTAATAGAAACAGAACATTTATCAACTAAATAGAAAGAGATCTGAATTTAGTGTAATTAGTAGGGTTGATATTTCAACGACGACTTTAATTTTATGATTTTATAAGAATTATTGGTTGATGTCTTATAGTATAAACTAGAAAGAGGAGAAATTCTTATATGAATATTGATTGTCACATCATTTGTAGTCTAACTATTTAAAATATAACAATTTAGCTAATATTAATCTTAATCGGCTGCTTATGTATTACAAATTTTTATTTTTCTTAAAATAAATGAATCCATTAATTAAGATTTCACCATGAACAAAAAGACGAATCTTATGAAATTTTTTTAATATACGAACAAATATTTAGGAGGTCTCAGTTTCTATCATGAATTGTTATATTTTAATTCATCATCACAAATAATGTGATGAATTAAGTTTATACAAAAATTTCTTCTAGAGAAGTGCTGCTAACTCTTTCTTCTGAAGCACCTATTATTTTCATTTTCATTTTCATGTACATGTTGTGACTTGTTGGTGGATTTTGGGATCTGATTTGAAGATGTTATGTATTTATTTCTTCATGATAATTTTTACCATCTGCTTCTTTGATTTCTCTCTCTGACTTTTCAGTGTTCTTTTACTTTCCAGATCTGGAATTTTTTTTACTTTCCTATGACATTTTTTGTCTTCCCATGGCATCATCTTCGTTTTTTCGTGCAAGCCCAAACCCGTCCAGCTTTTATACACTCACTCCTGTTTATGTCAAAAGACGGTGTCCGACATAAAATCCTAAAGAACGAAAAACCGGACGGCATAGGAAGTGGGTTAGACCGGACATTATAAAATAATAAAATTCAAAATAATCAATAGTATCAAAATATTTACATTTGACTATGAATATTTATAATTAAATTTGAAAGAAGATGCTTCCTACTGTGTCTCAATTTTCTAAAAAGCATTTTCCTCATAATCACATATTTACAATCATATTTAAGAAAAATAAATAGTTCAGATTTCATATTTTATAAAACTGTTATTTTAAATATAAATAAAGAAATCTTAAAGTACTAAAATATTATCTACAATATCCGTAAATATAGTAAAAACAAATTTAAGATAATAAATTATAAAATACTATAACAAACTGTTTATAAATTATAAAATCTAAACCATACATTTTTTTTAATGTGAGAGTCAAAATGGGATTATGAGGGAAATTTTGGAAGGATCTGCTTCCACTTCTTGTTATTGAAAGGGTGTTAGGGGTTATTTCTGATTATATATTTCATAACTCTCCACTTTTTTGCATATTAAAAGTATACTTTAAATTTATTTGAAGAGTTATCTAAAACAATTATGAAATATTATTTAGAGATTTTGTTAAGGATGCCAATGTGGCAATGTAATAGAGTTGGTAAAACAGGTCCAACCCACAAGATTGAGACAAGGTTAGGTTTAGGGTTAGGAAAATCCCAACTCGCAAAAATGAGGCCCACACTGTTTCAATGTCAGTGCATCATTTGGGGGATTTCAACCAAAATATAAATTTTAAAGTTTAAAAAATAAAAGCATGATGGAAAGTTTATGGAAGAAAAATATATATTTCTTCCGGTTCTAATTATAAGGGCCATTAACTTTTTTATAGAATTCTAAAAAAAATATTAAAAAAAAGCTAATTATATTATTTTAAGAGATTAAAATTTATTATTTTTCTTCAAATTATATTGTTTGACATATGAACTAATATATAATATGATGAAACACAATATATGATATGATGAAATAATATGATTAGCTTTCTTAGGTTTTTTCTAGAATTTTCCCAAAAAGTCAACGAGCCCTTATAATTAAAAACTGAGGGAATATATATATAAACAGAATAAGCTTTTAGGGAAAATGACACTTAAGTACCATTTGAATTTTTAAAACCTAAAATGGTCTGTTAACATTTAAAAAGACACTAAGGTTGGACCAAATTGGGTTTTTTTTAATGAAGTGAAAAGAGATCCATAAACTAGTGAATTCCATTACTCTTATGGGTAATCACATTACTCTTATAACGAAAAAAATCACCTCTCTCCTTTATTTTCCAAATTTGCTGAAGTGAAAAGTGATCCGAAAACTAGCGAATTTCATTACTTTTATGGGTAATTACATTACTCTTATAGCAAAAATCCCCTATCTCCTATGTCACAGGCACATTTCTCTCTCATCTGTCACTATGCGTCAATCAGTGTCAGTATCAGATGAATAATGCCAAATGAATAGTGACAGAGGAAGAGAGAAAAACAGAGATAATAAAATTATAGCGAAATCCATTACTCTTATGGGTAATCCCATTACTCTTATAGCGAAATCCTGCTATTGTTCACATCCAAAAATTTAAAAAACCCAATTTAGTCCATGTCTTTTTAAAATGTTAACAGACTTTTTTAGGTTTTGCAAATTCATGGGTATTTAAAAGGAATTCTCCCTTAGATAATTACCACAAAATGGCAATTAACTATTTTCTAAAAAAAGGCATTACTACACTATTATAGAAGATATAGACTTTTGTTTGATTTCTTACAATCACATGCAAAAAGGGACTATGTTAATCTCCCTCTTAATAAGAGATTTTAGGTTGAAGATGCAAAAATTTTATCACTTGCTTACCAAAAAAAAAAAAAGTAAAACTCATTATGCAAGAAAGGAAACACTTAATTTAGCCCCGAATCCTTATAAATATTGAGGTAAAAACTTAAGAGAAATTCAATTACACCGTGTAAAAATAAGATCAAATATATGTTTGATCTTAAAAATAATACTTTTTAATCCTTTAATGAAGGACAACACTCTTCCTAAAATTCTTCAATACGATCCCGCACTCTTCATAAAATTCTACAACCTCATGATCCCATCTGCAGTCTCCACACATATTTGGATCATTCTCGTCGTCGTCTTCAGTCTCCAAGAACTCACTTCCAATTCTGGGTCTCCATTTATTT
>JBAGKO010164121.1:0-20059 GCA_037177275.1 Acacia concinna | reverse complement strand
TAATACCTGTGGGCTACTTAGAAAACATAAGGCCATTATATTTCATCCTAATTAAATGTTTGATTATAATTATCTACATGTGGGCAAAGATAAATTACAATCTTACATTTAATTATAATGATATTCCATAATTCCATATGTGATTTATTAATATGCATGTAATTCAACAAATGAGGATGCTGTGGCTACTCCCCAAATATATAGGCATGCTAATCACGAATATCTATTTGTGCATTTAAATACTTAAATATGCAACAATAACATAATAAAAAATTTAACAGTTAATCTAATTAACAATATATAACTAGATAACTGAAATTCTCCCACTAATTCATGCTTCACATAAAATTGCTCAAATCAATCTTAATTTAGAATTAATTCCAAATTTTAAAATAATTATAATTGCCTAAAGAGCAATAATATATAAATTCATAGACAATTTAAATAATTCATACAAGGAATTTGTAGAATTAAATAAATAAAAAAATGTAGAGCTAATAAAAATCATTATAAATATCCATAGTATAATATTTATTTGGCTCTAGGAAATCTATAAAAGCATGAATTCCAATTATAAAAAAATTGAAAATAAAGGTTAGTGAGAGAAAACAGAAAATAAAATCTATCAAGACCAACTTAATTTTTTTTTAAAATCAATAACTCAAAATGTTTCAGCCTAGAAATCCAAAAAACAAAATTTCATCAATTGATAAAAAAAATGTTTCTGTCAGGCCCATAAAGAAAAGGCCTAGAAACTTAGCAAAAAAAATTCTTCTCAGGCCAATGTACCAAAAACCCATATGGCTAGGAACATTTACAGAAAATAAAAAAATGTCAAGCCCAAAACAAACATAGGCCCAATCTGAATTTATTTTTTGAAATTACTGTTTCAACGTGCTTTTCTACCAACGCAAAACCAAACACACCCAAAGTCAAACGCTCGTCTATACAAAAGCGCGTTTTGCCCTTCTTCCTCACCCGGAAACCCAACTCGAAGAACCGGATCCAACCCGGTACAGACCCACCGTGTTGGAATTTCTGATGCGTTTTTCGAGCGATATTTGCACTCATTTTCGATGCTTTTGGCATCTCTCTTCATCCTCTCCAACCGAAATCATTGGAAATACGATCCAATGAATAAGAAGACCATAAAAAGAATTTTAGAAACATCAAATATGCATGTTTATGGTATGTGTTCGTTCCCTCTCTTACAAAGAACAAAAACCGACAGTCTTGTGCACTGTTTTTCATAGTGAACATGATGAAAACAAAGGGAAAACAATTTGAAAATCATTTTTGGGCAAATCATCTACCACATGTTCTTCATATCTCTCTTTGAATGAAATTAAAAAAAATTCAAGGAACGGAAAACACAGATGACCAGAGTGAGTATATAGTTTATATATATATGCTTTTATTATGGGTGGGGTTTTAGATAACATTACAAAGAAAAAAATTCATGCACGAAGTTTGAATTCTATTGCCATTGGAAGCACATGTTGGTATAGTAAACTTTCGGCCACAAAAATTATCCATCATCAAACATATATTGATATGCATATATATCTCTTTTAATCGTAAAACAAATATCCCAGAATCATTAATCAACCAGAAAATCATATGTTTGTATTCTGTGAAAAAGAAAAGGAAAATTTTTTTCTTGACATGCGCATATATTTCCAGAACCTTTTATTAGATAGATAGCCCAAATTGGTCAAAGTTTCAGATTTTCTCAAAATAAAATATGTTTTAAAACACCAGGCAGAGGAAAAATTAGGCTCTAATTCCACATATTGTACACATAATTCATAAATCCATATCATGAGTTTTACAGTGGAAGTCTTGCGTACCTCTTGCTATAGAGCATATGAATATTGTATTCTCTAAGATTTTCTTGAATTCTTCTGGACGGGAATATCTAGCACAACGATGGACTGTTGGATACCGTCACCTCATCAAGGAATTTGTAATCGAACAAATAATTTTTCTTACGTGCCCGTTCTAAGTCCAGCCTTCTCCTTATATAGCCTCCCATCAAGACCCTTCAAGGATTTACCGACCAGTCACAACCCTCTGAATGCAACTCTTTAATATGTAATCTAAATAATAATGCGAGACACATCCAGTGATATATTTATATATATTAAAATAATAACATATAATATATAATATCTAAATAAATATAATATATATACACTCAATTATATTAAATTTCCAACATGCGTGCGTGCGTGTATTTTGCTTCTTTCCAAAATCAATCCAACTCTTTACTTTTGTTTGTGACTTAGTTCCCTAATTTGATCTGAAAAAAAAAAGTAATTAAATATGTAATACCTTAAATTTTAAAAATAAACCAATTGAGCTAAATTATGAAATATATGATATTTTTACTCTTTTTAAGCTTAATTTATTGCAAATATCTTTAATCACAATCACTCATAATAAATACAATTTAAATATAAAAATTGTGATTAAATGTCCAAGTATAACAAAAAAATCCTAAAAAAATATGGTTGGATAATAATGCAACTCATGTGTCCTTGTGTATACTTTTAATATTTTATATAGACATACGACTATCCTATAATCAATTACAGTATGACTAATATAACACTGATATATATATATATATATATATTAAAGATGTTGGTTGATTATTCAAGTGCTAGCCTGCATTAATTTATCACTTAACTGGCATTACCAAACATGATATTGAAAGCTGCTTTCTTCATGGGTATAGGAGTACGTATTTAATGCAACTCTAAATAGTACGTGTGCTTGTGTAGACTTTTTATGAGCACCAAATAATTAAGATGCTCAAAAATCATGTTATGGTTTTTATAATCTTATAGTAGTTAGGTAGAGATTTTTTTTTTGAGAAAATGACAATAAAGTCCCAAGGAACAGACATATTTATTAAAAATTCACATCAATTTTATCCCCTTACCAAAAAGTCTCAATGCGAAGAGAAAAATTAATAACTTAGTAAGCAGAATTGACAATTTAGTATGCCTAATTTACAATTTTGATAGTGAGTTTTGATAACTCAATTCAAACATTTACTAAAAAGTCCCACAAATTCTTTATCACTTACCAAAAAGTCCCAAGGTCAAAAGAGAAAAATTAACAACTTAGTAGGCGAAATTGACAACTGAGTATGCCCAATTTACAACTTTGATAATGAGTTTTGACAACTTCGTTCAAACATTTTGACAACTATCACTTAGGTGTTGTAATAACTAATTAGGCAGAATTGACAACTTAATAGGCTCAATTTACAACTTTAATAACGAGTTTTGACAACTCATTTCAAACATTTTCACAACTATCACTTAGGTGTTGTAACAACTGAATAGGCGGAATTAACAACTTATTAGGCCTAATTTACAACTTTGATAGCGATTTTTGATAACTCAGTTCAGACATTTTCACAATTATCACCTGGGCGTTGTTAAAATGTTGGAACGGAGTTGTCAAAACTCGCTATCAAAGTTGTAAATTGGACCTACCAAGATGTTAATTTCGCCTACTAAGTTGTTAATTTTCTCTTAGGACCTTGGGACTTTTTAATAATTGTTTATTAGTGGAAATTTTTAATAATTATGTTTGTTCCTTGGGAATTTATTACCAATTTCCCTATAAAAAAGTTCCTCTTATTCTTCATGCATGCTGAATGGGTATAGGGGCCCACAGTCAAAACAAAAATTCATTTTGATGAGTTGACCGAAAAGGATGCTCTTAGAAAGGTAATAAGTGCTCTTATGTGCGAATGCCAAATGATCAATACTACAATATCTGGTTTTAAATATAAGATTTGCTTAAATTTTTTTAGAGAGATTAATGAAGTAAAATAAATTATTTAATCATATTATATGTAATGTATTATTATATTATATATATATATATCGGTCTATGAGTTATATATATAATATGTATGTATTTATTAGATAGTGTTTAAATATATGTTATAGAATCACTTTTTTAATGCTCAAATTACCAAAAGGGATATTAACTTTTGTGATAATTATATATAATGGATAAAATTCCATTTGAAAGAATTTTAATAAAATTTAAATGAATTTTTTAATAAATAATAACATTTAAACAAATTTCTGTACAAAATTAAATTTTTTTGACCATATGTGAAAAACTAAAATTACAATATTAGTGAATTTTATAATATGAAAAAATTTAGAAAGGTTAGTTGGAAATGGGAGGAATAAGGGACCGTTTGGATAAAAGATGGAATAAGTAACTTTTTTTTTAAGTGGCTTTTCAGAAATAACTTATAAAAAAAAGTGACTTGTGTTTGAATTGGAAGTAGAAAAAGTGAATTTTTGGGGGACAAAAGAAGTGACTTGTATTTGGATTGTAAGTAAAAATAAGTGACTTTTTTCATAAGTCACTTTTCCCAACTTATTATTTTAAACCACTTATTTAAGTGAGCTACTTTTTTTTAGTGGTTGATAAACACATATAAATAGCTTATAGCCTTTTTTTTTTGTCAACCATTGCTTCAAAACGCCAAAAAACCTCATACCAAACAGTGCCTAAGAAATGAGAGAAATGTGAGGAAGCATAAAGAAAAAAGAGGGGGAAGAGAGAGAATCCCCCGAGAGGGGTTTTTGAATTTTATAATATGATAAGTCATTGCCCACATGGCACAAGCAATGATTATGAAACTTTAGTTCCAATTAAAGTGTTGTTTAGATGTTATTTATTAAAAGTCATTTCTTTTAATGGGCTTATCAAAGATAACTTAAAAAAAAGTGACTTGTCAAAATTGTCATGGTAGCAGAAGTGACTTATTGGGAGTAGAAGAATTGAAGTTTATGTTTGGATTAATAGTAGAAAAAGTGACTCATTAGAGGTATGAGAATTGACTTATTTTTCATAAGTCACTTCTCCCAACTTAAGGCCTATTTGCATTCAGTGTTATTGAACGTTTGTAAGTGTTGCCTTTAAAAAAGTAGCTTTGTGATTTTAGGTGTTTGGTAAGGGTTTATGATACTAAGTTACTTATTGAGATAAGTAACTTATTTTCATAAGTTAAAAAAAGTAGCTTATGAAAATAAGTCACCTTTTTTTATAAGAATAAGTTACCTTTTTTACTCCCAATCCAAATACAAGTAACTTATTCTACTCCCAATAAGTCATTTTTCTTACCCCAATCCAGACACAATTAACTTCTCATAAGTTACTTATTTTTATAAGTTCCTTATCATCAGCCACTTATAAAAATAAATCACTTTTGATAAGTCACATCCAAACAGGCCATTATATTTTTGAAGCTACTTTTATTTGTAAGTTACACTTTCCATAAGTTGTTGCCAAACACCCAAATATGATAAGTAGCTTATGTTTTTGTTGATATTTTCAGCAAAATAAGTCACATTCAAACATAGCCAATCCACCTAATCCACCCACTTTAGTTTCATTACACAGGTCATTGGGGAAACAATTCACTACATAGGTAAATATTGATCCATACTATAATGGATATAAACTTTTGATATGAACCAATTTCATCATATTATATAAAATTATAATTAGGTGAAAGCATGGTATTTAAAGATCGGACCGGATCGGTCGATTCAGATTGAAAACTGTAACATTCTAAATTTGGACTTAGAGTTATATAATCGTAGTTTAGTTTTATTTAGTCAAGAGTTAAAATAAATAAATAATTTTTTTATAAAAAAGGATTATGAAGTCAAACAAAAATCATTAAGTTAATTATTTATGTTATTATTATTTAAATTTTCTTATTATTGAAATAATACATATTGGAACCTCTATGAAGTAAAATAATATAGATGAAATACCTCTTTAAAATAATATATGGTTATGTGTGTAAATTTTGTTATTATTGAAAATTAATATTGAAAAAACATGCTGTGAAATTATTTGTTATTATTATTTAAAAAATATTATTTTAATAGGTGTCAAACCCTAAATCTATTTCTATATATAAAGCCTCTTTATGCTCACTCTTCCCATACTCTCAATGCCGCACCCCAATTTTCTTGGGTGAGTATCCTTCTTCTCTACTGCATTTTCCTCTCTTATCATACATCCATTATTTGAATTTATATTGCACATTGTTTGTCATAATATTCAACCGGTATTGCCCAATTTTATTTCTTCCTCCTTCTTTCCACTGTGACTCCTCGACTTGTCCCATTCACTCTGCATACTTATTTTATTTTTGCTTGTTTGCTTCAACTACCAAGACCCACAAACCTTCATTAATTTATTCCTCTCAGCTTAAATATTTTACTCTCTCTCCCTCTTAATATTTTCAATTTCACCCATTAAATGTGTGAGATTTATGAATCATGAGTCATCCTTTAAGTTTGAGCTTTCTATGATTTCACACATTGCACAAATATAATCCCTTTCAACCTCATGTTTTTGTTACATTTTTTTAAACAAAATGTCAATAAATTATCCCAAAGCCATGCCCACTATTGAACCCCTTCCTTATTGCTAATGATGGTTCACGAGAATGGGTATACACACACATCTATTTCCCTCATATATTCTTTGTAACTCCATTTTTTTTGTGCATCTTTTACTCCTTTTTGCCTCCCACATCTTCCTTGGTCATCAATGTTGGTGGATGTGCAGGTCAAATTTTTTTATTCATTCATCCTTATTTCTTTTTCTGGGTTGTTATATGTTCATGTAAGTTGAGCCCCTTATACGTATATACTTTATGATTGTGTGTTATGTAAGACTATTACTTCCCCAAAAATTTGATATTAATTTGGTTTTATGTGTGGGCATGTAGCACACCACTGGGTTTTACTCATACGCATGTATTGCAAAAGACATAATGTTGTACACACAAAATTAATTCTATAGGCTAGTTCTAAAATTTAGAGCAATTTTGGGTTATATGTTAATAGTTTTTTTTTGTGAACCTGTAGACTTTCACTAAAAACTTGGGAGTAACCCTTGTTTGCTTACCTATATGTTAGTGATCAGTGGGTAACTCTATATATTCTTCCATATACTTATGAATTGTGTGATTAAATTGTGAATTATTATTTTTAGAAAAATGGACTAAATTATTTATATATGTGTATGTATTCTAAATTCTCAAGTAAGTGATGTTACAAGTAAATGTAATTATAGTTCATTTTATTCCCATAGTAAATAGGTTAATTATAGTTAATGCATTGTTGGCTTATTGTTCCTTTCAAGCCTGTTTGTATATGTGATGATATTTGTTATGATTGGAAGCATGATTTATTGTACCTTATCTTTAATTATGTTATATTTATTGGTGATTGAATTTACCTATCATGACGGTTGCATTTGTAATGGGTTGGAGTAAGGAGGATGAATTTGTATGTTGAGATATTTTATCACATGGTATGCCATCACTCGGTGCATAGTGGATGACACTTGTCAAGGCATCTTCTATGATCTCCTTTGGCTAGGGTTTGTGTTGGAGTTGGGGACATAGGACACCTCCTTGTTTTTATTCTCTTAAGGAGGGGAGCCATAGTTCAGACTTAAGCTACATACCTTTGGCCGGGTGTATCTTAAGAATTGGTGAGCTTGTGATAATCCAGTTAAATGGATAAGTTTATGTTGAACTTTGTATTAGCTTATGGCTCCAATCTGCGGAATGAGAGTGGATGGTGATATAAGAGAGACTGCATATTGCTTAATTATATTGTTTGTTGTGATGAAAATAGTGATTTGATAATGATGATTAAATTTGGAATTGTGTTGTATGAGGATCATGATATATGCAAATATATGTATGATCAGTTCCTTCTTTTAAGTGATATATGACTTGCTTGTATGTGGAGAAACTTTTAGTAGTTATTAAGACCGTGTCATTTCATCTCTTTATATCAACATTTTTCAGGTCATTGATCTAGTTGGAAATAGGGGAAGGTGTATATAGATTAAGTCTTGTAGGCTCTATCGGGCTCCTTATATGCCACTTTATATTTAATTGCCAAGACAATAAAATTGTTTTTTGTCATAAAATTATTTTAGTTGATAAATGTTTATTTGAAGCTAAACCCTTTGGAAAAAAAATATGTTATTTAAGTTTTGTGTAATTGGGATAGAGTGCTAAGTCCATTAAACTATATTTTGAAATTTTCATTTGAAAATTAGTATGGGCTATGTTTGAACTGAACATGTATTTTGATGCTTTAAATCTCAAACATCTTTACTAGTGATATTTGCAATACTTCTGTTAAGGTTTGGTCTGTTTGAATTAAGGTGTTACATAAATTAATGAACTAGTCCCCTGTATGGTCCTATTGAGTGTAATTTGCAAAGTGAACTAGACCAGATGACCCGAGGTGACCTAGGGTAACTTGGATAGGTCTAATAGTGAACTGGTTCATCCCCTTTTTTTTAAAAAAAAATCATTTACTTTAGAATTTCATATTAATAACCCTAAAATCTTGAGTTTTCCACTAGTTTAACCTCAGGTTAGCTCCCCAGTTTGACTAGCGCTGATTTAATGCCAAGTTAGCTCCCCAATTTGATGCACTAACCCTTAACTTAGTGTTTCGACTAGTTTAGTGACCCGTCTAGTTTTTAATACCTTGCATTCACCTAATTATAATTTTTTATAATATGATGAAATTGGTTTATATTAGCCATTTCTTTAAAAATATCAAAATACCCTTAATAAAAATCATAAATTTAAAGGAGTGTGGTCAATTCATTAGTTTTATCACTAGGTAGAAATATTAGACGGGAAAATAAATACTTCAAAGTTAAAACAAAACATGCATGTTATATTAATAAATGTAGAGATCAAACGGAGTATCATTCTTTCACCATAGAAAATGAGACTATTTTAGACTTTTAGTTGTCAAATAATAATGGCCAAAATATTAATAAATTTAGTAAGATGATATTAGTAAAAGAAAGGGTGAAAGTGTACAACTACGTATAACCTTTTAGCCCAATCACTCCACATCAAATGTTTTCTAGAGGTGTAGAAGTAGCCATGAATTTTGAAATTAGAGGCAAAAATCTGGTGTTAAGTTGACCGTTAGTTTAACTAGAAACGTTGACAAGTACGATGACTTCACTAATTTTAATCTTAAATGGCGTTGGAGGAAAAGGGAAAAAATAAAGAAAATTTTAGATATGCCCACTCATATTAATCTATTATGTTAAAGAAATAAAAATGCTTAACCTTTTCTTAATACATTAAAAAATGTTCATTGCAATCTCTCAACTGAAACAGGAGATGCATTCCTTCAACAATCTCCCTCCTCTCCGATCTTGTTATCAGTGTCAATTTTGCCGCGCCCCTGTTGTTGTTTCATTGAGGGTGGGAGAAGGTTTTCATTTCTAATATGTTGCAGGGGCAAGGCAATTATGCTATATTTTTACTAGCTTAAACACGATTCAATATGTGTTGTCAATGTTGTGCTCAATAGTTGTTAATAGTGCTCATAAAGTTGTCAATAACAACTCTATTCACCTGTTTTTATTGTCTTTATAATGTGTAAGTTTTTTGGGTATAGAGGACGTATTCATATGGAAAAATTGTTAATTATATGTTGTCTTTATAATTTTTGTTGTTGCTTCATTGAGTATTAGTAAGGGTTTAGATTTTTGCTTTGTTCTAGGTAAGATTGTTCTTTGTTTTCACTTGCATAGATAGGGGTGAATGGAAAAGATAAATCTTTATGTGTGTATAACCTTGTTATGCAATTTCAAAATGGTTCGTTAATAGCGTGCTCTGTAGTTCTTAATTGAGCTCATGCAGTTGCAAATAACAACTGTTTTTTGCAAGTTGGTAGAAAAGATGATGAGTACATTTCGAAAGAATATATTATGTTTGGTGCATATAGGGGGACAATTTTAACATGGAAGATAAGGAGATATGCATTATATTAGGGGTAGCTTTGGAACAAAAATCTTACAGGAAGGAGTAGAGCATTTTATTACATTCAATGGAGAAAGTGATCATTTGTGTGTAGGAGAAAACATAGATAACAACATTCAACCAACAAGGGATGTTGCAATAAAAGAACATGTGTAAGTTATATTTGCATTTTGTTGAAACATTTTATGTACTCATTTGTTGCTATAAACTTGTTATTGGTTTATAAGTAACTTGTTAGTGGCGGCTCTAAACTTGTCTTTAGTTTCTATGTAACTTGTCATTGAATGCTATAAACCTATTAACTATTGCTCTAAACTTGACAATAAGATGCTTTGTACTTGTCATATCATGCAAGATGGATAACTTGGTTGAAGATGGATTATATATGTCTCCACCAATATTGTTTAATGATGACCCACCATTATTGCCATGTGTAATACAAATGACGCCAGCACTAGTACTAGAGATGAATTTGATAAAATGGAGGGAGTTGGTTATTGGAGAAGGACAAAGTTTTCCTAATACAGTTGACCTTCAACAAATTCTTTACAAGTATAGCATAGCCAAGATGTGCAAGAACCCAAATCCAATATAATACTCAATGATGCTTCATTCATGTCGCGGATAAACTTTCCAACATCTCTTTTTTGAAAAAGAATAAGACTTGTCATTCTATGCTCAAAACATGTAATCACAGGCTCAAAGTTGTTGTTAACTTGCCAAAACTTGTCAAAATATGTTGTATAATTTTTATGGTTTTCATTTTACATTTGGCTATCATATATTATTATAATCAATAAAACTTGTCACCATTTGACAATCAGTGCTTCGTTTATGTCACAGATGAACTTTCCCATGTTTCTTTTTTGAAAAAGAATAAGCCTTGTCCTATGCTCAAAACATGACAACAGGGGCTCAAAATTTGTTCCTAATTTACCTAGAACTTGAAAGAGTTGCTGTGTAATTTTCATGGTTGTCATCATTTACATTTGGTTATCATATATTATCATCATTAAAACTTGTTACCATCTGACAATTCATGCTTCAATTATGGTGCTAATGAACTTCCCTATGCCTCTTTGTTGGAAAAGAATAAGAGTTGTCGTTCTATGCTCAAAACGGGTCATCAGGGGCTTAAAAATTGTTATTAACTTGCCTAGAACTTGTCAAAAGATGTTGTGTAATTTTGATGGTTGTCTTTATTAAACTTGTCACCATTTGACAATTGATGCTTCATTTACATGACAGAATAACTTTCCTATATGTTACACAAAAATAAATATTCAAAGTATTCCTAGATTTTTTACAAAAAAAAAACATAACATTCCAACATATTCATTTCTTAAAGGTCTATTTCTTCTTTTTAGTTGGGTGATTTTCTGCTACAAATGAAAGTACTTTGTCTGAATGTACGTTGTTCGCATGTGTAACAAGTCACCAAATGCATTCAACCTTGATATGGAGTTGATCATAAGAGTATTTGGGCATCATATAACCTTCCTTATCATGCATCTGGCCATTCGATGCCTATAATCATGTAAACACATGAACCTTGCAAGAATCCCTATAACCAAAATAGCAAACATGAGTATCAAGTTAATAATCTAGAAAAAACCAACTACTAAGTACTCACGTATTACCTGGACGTCAACTTTTGCCCAATAAATGTGATATACTTGTCCTTTTTCTTTTTAGATAGATTTACACAAAGCCTTTTCTAAAAATGGATTGCTATCCTTTACACACTTATACTTTAGAGTTTTCCTTGTAAAAATTATAGTACACATTGAGTACCCAGTTATTTTAGTGTTACATCGTCCCTCTTGATTTTTTCTACTCTTCTGTCTATCTTTGCTTTTTATAATGGTTTGCCCCTTTTTCTTTTCATACTATTGCTCATATTCTGCCCCTACATTTTCACAATATCACACATCAATACAAGATTTTTATATGCTCTATAATTCAAGAATAAAAAACCAACACCAATAACCTCTAAATTATAATGAACAATCTATCTTCAAAGTCTAAGCATCGCACTAACATTGGAATTTCCCTTCAAATAGACACTAATAAGCATTTACATTCGTCCATATAATTGCATAACCTAATCAGCTAGTGTAAGCATACAATTGACATTTTCACTAACTCTAAGCCTACAGAGAGAATACCACATATGGAATCTTTTTTCTAGATACTGTCAATCTAAAATATGATTGTCACAATTGTAAAAGAGTGTGGAGTCTATAACTAGTGTGGCAATTGTAGCACATGAATGCCCCACAAAAATTTTTAGAAGCTTATATATACACACACATATATATCTTAGCTAGCTAGTGTAATTAAGGAAGAGTTTACAAGATTTATCCAAAAAACGGAAGAGTTAATGGATAAATTTAAATTCAAGACAATCTACATTACATCAACAAGCAGTATTAGACTTTTATTGGCACACATGTCATTTCATTAGACATATATGTTAAAAATAAAAATAAAAAGCAATTGGAAAGAAGAGCAAGCAATCACTTGACAGACAAACCAATGTTTACATTTGTCTTCTTTTGCTTATTTCCAACATCCTCAACAACTCTAATGAAAGAAACAATGAATAGAAGGATTAAGAAAGGTAAGTGAGATTAAACATGAAATGGAAGACATAATTTAAAGGTTAAATATTATCATACATTTAAATACTGGGTGGTTGTGTCTTCTTGGTTAGTGACAGTCAAGCAAGGAACTCCTATATGAGATGGCTCTCTATCAGTGACATAAGCATTGTGTGTTGTCAAAAACACATATTTGTTGAAAGTTAGAGAATTATTTTGTTGCCACCCAACAAACAAACAAAAAAGCATCACCGAGATAATATGCCTTCAAACACTTTGTGTTAGTCAAAACTAGAAATTGTACAAATTTTAATAAATTTCATCTTACTCAATATGTGATAAACTTGATTAGCTTCCTATAGGTTGGTGTTCATAAATGTTTTCTTAAATTTTATTATGTAATCAAAAGTTTGCATATCTTGAATATACATCATCGATGTAGACAAGAGCAGTAACAAGTTGATAATAAACTAGATTAATAATGATCTACTGACAATAAAAAAACAATGTAAAGGACAACGTATGAATTTGTGAAAATCTACTATTAAGGGAACCCATTCTGGATTAGATAATTATATATGCGGCCTCCATTCAGTTGAGCAAATTAAACTACTTGTTAACATAGATTTAGTTATAAAAATTAAATTAAAGAATCACCTTGATTTACCTAAATGAATCACACTATGAAACCAACAAACTTGTTCTCTATTATTCTTTTCAATATCAGTATGTTTTCTTTGTGTTATTTTTATAGAGTAGCTTTTTCATTCAATAATTTTGGTGAACTTACATATGATGTTGAAAACAAATAAAACATAGTTTGTTGAAGTACTCAAGGAATATGAGATTTAGCTCGTGATTCTCACCTTTATGTTACAATGAGGAGGATTATGAATTAACCAACCTTGGCGCTGAAAGAGGATTATGAGTTAAGATGGTTTGATGTTGAAAAGGTAGCTGCCATTTGGTATCAGAGCCAAGGTCTTCTGAATCTTTCAGGTTTAATAGCCTAGAATAAAAAGATTTGATGGCAAACAAGGGTGAAAGTATTATACCTAATGGAGCTTCAATTACTAGACAACCTGACTTCAATGGAGAACACTACTCCTTCTAGAGAGCAAAGTTTAGAGTGTTCATGATGGCAACTGAATATGGGCTTTGGGAAGTGATTCAAGATGGAAATTATGTTCCAATAAAACACAAAGGTGACAATATGGTGAAGAATGGTAGCTAAGTTTGATGAAAATAATAGAATGCTTGTGACTCTCAACAACAAGGCCATCCTCATTATTCAAAGTGCTCTTATTCAAAAAGAGTACTTTGGAATATGCAACTTATCATCGGCTAAGGAAATGTGGAAAGCTCTAGAAATTGCACATGAAGGAACAATAGTAATAGAAGAGACAAATATTCTATCATATGTTATGATGCAAAAAACTTGGACATATAAAAGCTGAATGTCCAACACTATCTTAAGACAAAAAGAAAAACAATTATGAGAAAAGGAAAGCATATATCTGATATAACATGATATTTATATGGTTTTCTAGGGGATTTTCTATCTAAATTGCACACATTTATCCTCAATTTGCATGGTATTTATAGTTTATGGATTATGTTTCATGCTTTGCATTTTGCTAATTTAGGGGTAAAAATATGATTATTTTATCTCCTTTATGTAATTCTTCACTTGCCTTGGAAAAGCTTTCTTTGTGGTTATGTTTTCAGGCAAGCAAAGGAGAAATTGGAGCCCAAGATGGAGCAAGGATGGAGTCACCAGAGCTTGAAGGCCAAAACACATAGAGAAGAGTGATCTGCCACCTGAGGTCGTGACATGGACTTGTGAGGTCGTGACTTGAGAAGTTTTAATGAAGTTGTGTGTTTTGAAACTGAGCCAAGCTTGGAAGGATTTTCCACGAATCCAGGTCGCAACATAGAGTGCCTGAGGTCACGACCTGAGACCGTAATATGAGATTGTAATCTTCAATGTTGCATTTTGGATTAGGAATTTTAATTAGCCTATAAAAGGGGAGGTAATCAACGATTAAAGCCAAGCCCTGAGTCTGTAGATTTGTAGCCAGGCAGCCACAAACCCTAATTCCCCAATTCCTTTCAATTCCTAACCCTAATCACCCATCCATCAAATTCCAAATATTAAACGACCATAATCCTTACCAAGCCTCAATAGTATCTCATGGAATCGAAGGTCGAACGTGATAGCAAGAGATTGGAAGCCATGAGAGGCTGAAGCCCTTAGCCTATCGGTGATGGGAAGCAAAGCTTGAGCTCGAAGGAATAACCAGGGGAGTTATTTTCTAATTTAGGATCTTTTCACTTCATCTCATTGTGATTCTCCTAGATCTAGGATGTTTTGTTTAGTTTGATATTCTAGGGTTATGATGGTAATCCTAAATCCTAAATTGATTTTGCATTAGATTGATGTATGAATTTTGGAATTATTTATATTTGAGTTTAAGACTTTTTTATATGTGATTGGTCAATTGCCACAATTGTGATTAATTCTTCTTCTCACGCATAATCCTTGGATTGTTGATTGACAATTCGAGGATTCATTCATTCATCCTTTTAAATGCACTCTAAGGGGCTTAAGCAATGTTATAATTGAAGTTGATTAACCAAGGATCCTAGGAAAGTTTTCATTAATTAAATCATTGGACCTAAGTGATTGCTTAGAGCTTTTAAAATTGAACTTAGAGAATTAAAAACTTCCACTATCTTTTGAGAGAGTGAGGATAGCTAGGCGATCATCATTGAGAGACTAGCCCATCATATTACCCTTTTCCAACCAAAACTATTTTCAAAACCCTAAAAAACCAAAAAGATTTAGTTTAGTTTAGTTTTCTGCACCATAAAAACCCCTAATTAACCAATTAATTGCTTAGGAATTCCAAATAGAGCTCCTTGAGAAGAACGACTGGTTGCCCTATACAACATTATTGGTGCAATCATTCTGACAGATTGATTTAAGTGACAATCTCGGTTCGATCAATATTTCATCAACTTAGGGACATAATTCATCAAAAGATGAGAATGAAGTAGAAGAAGCTGTCATATGTTTGGGGGCTCAAGAAGAAGAGTCTGAGATAGAGGCGGGAACTTAGAACTCACTGATGAATTTCAATATGATTATAATGCCTTACACACTAAATTTGTTAAAATTATAAAAGAATTAGTAAGCCTTAAATTCAATATGTAAGGCATATATATTCTATATGTATTAGTTATCGAAAGTTAGAAAAGAAGAATGAGGATTTGACAAAAACAATTGAAAAATTTACTAGAGGAAGTGAAATGCTAAAAGTTATTTTGAACTCTTAGAAAGTTACAAGGGACGGATCTGGAATATGGTGTTACCTAGTGAAGACATCGAAGAAGGGAAAAAGAGACAAGGAGGCAAAGCTTATTTAAAATATTTTTAAAAACCAATTTTGTTTCAATCCCTTTGCTTACTGTAAATATTATAATAAAAAAAGGGTATTATACTTCATCTTGTTGTTTAAAGAAGCAAGGTATGTTAGTAACTATAAATAGGTTCTCAAGGGTTCATATACTTCTAAAACTTTTCTAGCTAATTACAAAGGGCCCAAATGAACTTGGGTACCTAAGAAGTGAGCAATATCTTGCAGGTATGTCTGAGGGCCTTCAAGGGAAACAAATGGTATATTGATAGTGGATGCTCATGATATATGACTGGTGACAAAAGCAAATTTGCTACTCTAGTTCCTAAGGAGGGAGGAAAAGTAAGCTTTAGAGGGAATCAAAGTGCTTTGATCATTGGAATATGAAAGATTAGCAAAGAGAATGGGATTCAAGTTGAAGATGTATTCCATGTAGAAGGCTTATGCCATGATCTTCTCAGTGTAAGTCAAAGTGTAGACAAAGGCAATTGGATCATCTTTGATTCAGAAGAATGTTTCATGGTGAGTAAAAAAGATTTTCCAATTGTCAAAGAAAACCTTAAGTTCAAACTTAAGGCCGTAAGGAATGGTAATTGCTATACACTTGATATTAATTCCAATATTCTTGAACATTGTTTTATAAGTGAATATGAGGAATCTTGGCTATGGCATAAAAGATTGGCTCATGTAAACATAAGTCAACTAGACAAGTTAGTTAAGAAAGATCTAGTTATTGGTCTTCCCAAATTGAGTTTTAATTAAAAGGAAATTTGTGATTCGTATCAAATAGAAAAACAAACTAGATCATCTTTCAAACAAAAAAAATCAAATTTCAACATAAAAACCTCCACAACTTCTTCACATGGATTTAATTGGTCTTGCTAGAGTGAAAAGATTAGGTGAAAGATGACTTCTCTAGATTTACTTGGACTATTGTCTATCATCAAAAGATAGAACATTTGATGAATTCATTATCTTTGCTAAAAAGGTTCAAAATGAGAAAGGTATATGTATTTTTTCTATTAGAACATATCATGGAGGAGAATTTGATAATTAAATGTTTGGAGAATTCTGTTATGAACACGGCATTGATAATAACTTCTCAACCCCCAAAACACCTCAACAAAATGGTGTCTTAGAAAGAAAGAATAGAGTCCTCATAGAAATGGCAAGAGCAATGCTTAATGCGAATGGTGTATCTCAAGTCTTTTGGGTAGATGCAATGAGTACAGCTTGCTACATTTCAAATCATGCATGCCTCCAAAAAATACTTAGCAAAACACCATATGAATTATACAAAGGAAGAAAACCAGACATCAAACATCTACATATTTTTGGTTGCAAATGCTTCATCCACAATAATGGTAAGGACAACCTTGGGAAATTTGATCCCAAGTCAAATGAAGGTATATTTCATGGATACTCTAATAGAAGCAAAGCTTTTAGAGTCTTTAATAAGAGAACTAGTACTATAGAAGAGTCCATTCATATAGTTTTTGCTAAAAATGGCTCTCTGACAAAACCAAGTGAAGAAGATGTTGAAATTGTTCATAAATTAAATGATTTATCGATTTCAAATATTCATGAATCCTCTTCAGAAATTAATTTAGAAAATGCTTTTTCTCCAATTATTGAAAAAGATTAGCCAAAGTCTTGGCATTTTGTTAAAGATTATCCTATGGATAAAATCATAGGAAATGTTGAGGAATGTGTCAAAACTAGGAGAAGAATTTTAAATGAAGTTAGTTTTTCATCTTTCATTTCTGAAATTGAACCTTCTAGCATTAAAGAAGCCCTTCAAACAATGATTGGATAATAGCCATGCAAGAGGATTTAAATCAATTTCAAAGAACTCAAATTTGGGATTTGGTACCCAGACCAAAAAATCATCTTGTTATTGGAACAAAATGGGTATTCAAGAACAAACTTGATGAGTTTGCTATAATTGTAAGAAATAAAGCTAGACTTGTTGTAAAAGGCTATAATCAGGAAGAAGGAATTGATTATGAGGAAGCATATGCTCTAGTAGCTAGATTAAAAGCCATATGAGTACTCTAAGCTTATACATGCATGAAAGATTTTAAACTTTATCAAATGGATGTTAAAAGTGAATTTTTGAATGGTCATCTTATGGAAGAGGTTTATGTTGAGCAAACTCTTGATTTTGAGGATGTATTAAAACCAAATCATGTTTTCAAATTAAAGAAAGCTTTATGTGGTTTAAAACAAGCTCTTAGAGCTTGGTATGAATGATTAAGCAAATTCTTAGTTGATCATAATTTTGTTAGAGGAAAAGTGGATACTGTAACGCCTAGGAATTTTCTAGGCCTAGATAGAGGATTTCGGGTAGACGAGGATCGTACCTGAATATTTTTCGGGGCCTAGATGAGGTATTTGGGATGAGTAAAGGGCCTTAATCTGTAGAGGGGATAAAAATCTCCTGACTTTTGAAGTAAAAGCCAGGGAAGGACCTATGTGCAAAGAATGAAAATTTGACAAAGTTAGAGGCTAAATTTTGGACAGGTCTGAAAGCCCTGAAAATTCCCAGAAAATCCCAAAAATTATTTAGAGCATCCAGAACATCATGGAGCAGTTAGAATAATTTTTAGAGGCCATATGAATTTTTAATAATTTTATGATTATTTTATTAATTTGTGGCTAGACCAGGTTTTTGGCCAAAAATGAACTACAACAGATGTTTAAGGGCTTTGTTGTTCTAGACTGGGATTGTGAAAAATTAGTATATTATTTTAGAAGATGAATGAAGTTGGTTGGAGGTTGAGAGGAAGTCCAGAAGAATTTTAGAAAATTTTGAAATATCGGTTATCGCCGGTATAAGGGACTTCTTCACAGAAAAATTATTTTCCGGAGTTCTAGACCTAGAAAATTTCTGAAATTTTTATGGTAGCCTTCTGGGCTATTTTCATATTTTTTGGTAAATTTTCAGAATTTTTCGGTGTAAAATGAATTTTCTGGAATTTTCAGATTAAATAAGGCAGTATAAGGAAACTGTCATAGTATATTGGCCTGGGTGGGACCCCAGACCAGCTGCACGTTTTTTCCCCTTAAGAGTTAAGTTAAGAGAGCCCAAGAAAAATCAAGAGAGCCCTAGAAGAAGCAAGGTGGCACAATATAAGAGGAAGCCATAATCGTTAACTTTGGTTTATAATTTTTCAAAATGACAAGAGTGCCCCTGCATGAGCTCTATAAATAAAGCTCTTTCCCCTCTCATTTGGTGCATACAAGAGGGTTCCCTGGGGAGGTTCTGGCGAATTGGAAACTCGACCCCCGTACTCAGAATTTCAAAGAGATTCCAGCTACACCGGTCAAGCGAGCAAATAAGATATGTTTTAGCCTGTATTCTCTTTCATTTTTCCTCTCTTCTCAACGGTTTCCTAGGGCATTTCATAAGGGAAAATGCTATCCGTGGGTCTAGTTAAGCGAGAGGAGGGAGAGTTGAGGTTGTTTGTTGTTTAGAAAAGTTAGAAAGGCTAGATACCGGTGTATAGGCTTGGATAGAGTTGAGATTTCTCCTTGGGGGTAGGGGTGAGTATTTCGGCCAGACCAAGTAAATTGAGATGTTATGTGATTTTGATTGGTTTGATGCTTCCAATGCGTTCAAAGCAGTGTTTTACCTAAAGAAATGTAGAAAGAACGCGTGTGGAACGCAAAACCGATGATATCACCAGGAACCCCAAGTTAAGGGGATGTTTCGGAAAAATGGGGAGAGGGTAGAAGGAGTTTGATTTTGATCAAACAGAAGTCACAGATGGATTCCGGGGCGAAAACTTTGTAGGGTTAGACTCTGAAATTAGTGAAAGGAGGAAGGTAGTTCGGAACCCAAAATTATGAAAAGAGGGGTTCTGAGCTAGTATTAGTGGCAAGTATTGATCTAGTAATGTTGTGTTATATCCAGGTAGTGTAGCAGAGTTGCCATTATCCATAAGAGCAGAGGAAAAGCACCTAAAACGTTGGACTAAGCGGTAGCATGAACTACTAACTCTAGCCTTTTAATGCTTTGCTTGTCTGCTTTATATTGTTCCTTATTTTACTGTGTTGTGGTTGAGCAGCTGATATGTTTGAGATGTATGACTCGTTATTTATGTGCCTTGACAATATGTTAAAGCTAGAGTCATGTGCATGCTCCCTATACA
>JBAGKO010163982.1:0-20101 GCA_037177275.1 Acacia concinna | reverse complement strand
ATCTCAAACATAACATGCTGCTCAACCAGAACACAGTAAACAAGCAACACATAAAGCAGACAAGCAAAGCATCAAAAGGTTAACGTTGGAAGTTCTAGCTACCGCTTACTCCTAATGGTGCAGGTGCTTTTTCTCTGTTTCTATGGATATTGTGCTACTCTGCTACACTGCCTGGACATAACACAATATTACTGGATCAATGTATGCTACTTATTATTAGCCCAAAACTCCCTTCCCCTTTAACTTTACTTCTAGACTACCCTTATCCTTTTATTGATTTCAAAGGCTAACCCTACATAGTTTTCGCCTCTGAATTCATCCGTGATATTTATTTTACCAATATCAAACTCCTCCTACCCTCTCCCCCTTGGCTGAAGCATCCCCTTAACCTGTGGTCCCTAGTGATTTCATCGGTTCGGTATTCCACACGTGTTCTTTCTACCTTTCCTTAGGTAAAACATTGCTTTGAACGCATTGGAACCCTTAAACCAATCAAAATCACATCACATCCCTCTCTTCTAGGTCTGGCCGAAACACCCCCTTTCATACTAAGGAAAAATCTTAACTCTATTCAAGCCTACACACTATCTACAAGCCTTTTTTAGCCTAATTAAACATCATACAACCTCAAATTCTTCCTCCTCTTGCTTAGCTAGATCCATGAAAAGCATTTCCCCTTATGAAATTCCCTAGAAACCTGGAGAAGAGGAGAAGAATAAAAGAAAATACAAGCTAGAACATACCTTGATCATTGGCTCGAAAAGCGTGGCTTGAATCTCCTTAGAATTCTGTACACGGGGGTCGAGTTTTCAATTGGCTAGAACCTCCCCAGGGGACTCCTTACATGTAGGGGGTATTTTTGTAATATTGAAAAATTGCACCAAAAATAAAAAAATCATCCACTATCCCCTCTTCATGCACCAACTCAAGGTTTTTACACATTTCTTGAATTCATCTTGGCTTCTCCACCAAGCAGGGCTAGCGAAGGTGTTGTGGGGCTTGTGGGTCCCACCCAACTCAGTATATAGTTCCAACTTCTCCTATACTGTCCTATTTAATCCGAAAATTCTAGAAAATTCATTTTACACCGAAAAATTTTGAAAATTTCCCAAACATTCGAAAATAGCCTAGAAGGCTACCATAAAATTTCAAAATTTTTCAAGGTTTGAAACTCTGAAAAATAATTTTTCTACAAAGAGGTCCCTTATACCGGCGATAACCGATATTCCAGAATTTTCTAAAATTCTCCTAGACTTCTTTTCAACCTCCAACTAACTTCATTCATCTTCTAAAATAGTATACTAATTTTTCCCAATCCTAGTCGAGAACAACGAGGCCCTTAAATATCTGCTGTAGTTAATTTATGGCCAAAAACCCGGTCTGGCCAAAAATTAATAAAATAATCATAAAATCAATAAAAATTCATATGACCTCTAAAAGTTATTCTGACTGCTCCATAATATTCTAGATACTCTAAAATAATTTCTGGGATTTTATGAGGCTTCCGGACCTGTCCAAAATTCAACCTCTAACTTTGCTAAATTTTTACTCTTTGCACATAGGTCATTTCCCGAATCTCACTTCAAAAGTCAAGAGATCTTTCTCTCCTCTACAGACTAAAGCCCTTTACTCATCCCAAATACCTCATGTAGGCCCCGAAAAATATCCGGGTACGACCCTTGTCCTACCCAAAATCCTCTAACTAGGCCTAGAAAAATTTTGGGATGTTACACACAATTCAAGAAAATAATATATATTTCACCCCCACATTTAAATATACCAATGTTCTCAATGTTGAAGAAGTCAATAAAGAAAGAAGGAAACTAATACTCCCTTAGTTTAGGTCTCTGATTCCAAATTTAAAGGGTGGAAAGGATGCACAAGCTGGATTTTGTCGCCATGAGAGGAGTTATCTTTCAACCTGAAAAGGAAGAAGAAAAAGAAAAAGAAAAATAATAATAAATGAAAGCAAAATCATTGGGTTGCCTCCCAAGAAACGTTTGGTTTATAGTCATCAGCCTGACTATGTCATCAACTCTAGGAGGTTGAAATGAGCAATGCCATCGTATCGCAAAGAGAGATGTAGAGGTATTTAAAACTTGTCCACTTTGGTTATAAGCATTCTCTACACTATTTTTCTCCACAATAATGCTTTTGAAGGGATCTTTAAAGGAATATGGCTCCAATTTAGCTTGATTAAGGTCATATACTACAACAACTTTTGCACATTGTTTAAATTCATCTGAAGCATTCATTCTCTTTCCCTCTTAAACTTGACTTGCTCATCACCAAGTCGTAGGATAATCTCTCCTTGCTCAACATCCACTAATGCACTTGTAGTAGCTAGGAATGGTCTCCCAACAATTAATGGAATATCTTGATTCCCTTTCATGTCAAGAACAATAAAGTCAAGATAGATGAAAGAGCCTACTTTGACCAGTACATCCTGAATGATGCCATATGGGTAAGAGAAACTTTGATTACCTAGCTTGAGTGTAACAGTTGTAGGATTGACTACCCCTAGCTAAATCTTTTTAAATAAAGATAGAGGCATAAAATTTACAGCTGACCCCAAATCACAAAGTGCTCGGCCTTCAAATTTGTCACCAATCACACATGGGATAGTGAAAGAACTAGGATCCTTACACTTTAAAGGAACATTAGACTTAATGACACTAGTGATCTCCTTAGTTAGTGCTACAGTTGCAAACTTAGTAAAGTGTTTATTCTTACTCAACATCTCTTTTAAGTACCTGGCATATTTAGGCATTTGCTCTAAAGCTTCTATCAAAGGGATATTAATGTGAAATTGTTTGAAAATATCCAAGAATTTCTTGTATTGCTCATCAAAAGCCTTCTTTTGAAATCTTTAAGGAAATAGTAGAGGTGGTCTCCATTTAGATGTCTCAGTAACTGCTGCCTTTTTCTTTACCTCCTTCTCTTGTGTTTCAATGTCCTCATTTAATCTGTTGACCTTTTGCAAAGAGTCTCTATCATTTTCTACAATAGTATTAGGAGTTTCTTTACCCTTAGATTTTGTAGGTTTCTTTATTGGCTGCTGTATCTCAAACAATTCTTTACCACTGCTAAGGGTGATGACTTTACTATCTGCTTGTCCATCTCTATGAGGATTAGACACAGTATTACTTGGCACAATTATTTATGTTGTAATGCATTCACAGTAGTTGCAAATTGTCCCAATTGCACCTCAAGATTCTTGATAGACAATTGTATACTTGCATTAGTAGTAGCTTGATCCTAAGTATTCTTTAATTGCAACCTCACAAGTTGAGATGTCATTGCTTCCAGATCAGTTTTGGTATTTTGAGTAATACTAGCTTCCTTTCCTAATGGATGAAAATCAGGAGGTGCCACTTGCTTTATACCAGAAGTTGAAGCCTCATTAAGAATTGCATCATGTTTCCAAGAAAAGTTAGGATTTTTATGCCATCCAGGATTGTATGTGTTTGAATATGGATTATCCTAATTATTACCATGGTAATTTTCTGTATAGTTTATTGGCTCTGTTTGTTGATATATGAGACATTGTCCATTAGCATGACCACCTCCACAAAATTCACAGGGAACATAAATAGCATTTACTCCCACATGCCCACAATTGGATATGTTTACTTGAGCTTCTAGGTGATCAAACCGCTTATTAATAGAATGCCACATTGCCATTACCTATAAAGAAGAGTCCTCAGTAACTTTCTCACTTGCTTTCATTGATCATCTTTTATTGTTACTTTAGATGAAATCAGCTGATAGGTCATCCAAACAACTCCAAACATGATTCACTGGTTGCTTGGTAATCCCTCCATTAGTAACTACATTTACTTCAATTTTAGATTCAGGAGTTAAGCGAGTACAAAAGATTTGAAGTAAGATCCACTTCTCTAGATTATGACCAGGAATCTGCCTAACAAGCAAGTTAAACCTCTCCCAAGCTTCGTATAAATGTTTCCCAAACTATTGGTTGAAATTAGTGAGAGCAGCTTTTGCATCCAACATCTTATTATGAGGAAAGAATCTTGATTTGAACTTTTTTCCCAATTTATCTCAAGAAGTTATGTTACCCTCTTCTATGTTGTTAAGTCATTCTTTAGCATCCTTGTAGAGAATAAGGAAAAAGGTGAAGACGAATCACATCACCAGGGACTTTATTATGCTTGAAGCAATCACAAACATCAAGAAATTGTATAAGATGCTGATTTGGATCTTCTGTGTTATTTCCTGCATACTGGCCCTATAGCTCGAGCATTTTAAGCATAGATTGCTTTATTTCAAAATTGTTGGCTTAGATCACAGGCACTCTGATTCCTGACTAATAACCATGAGATTGTCTTCCAAGAAAATCATTAGAACCTAAACGATTATTGTTATCCTCAACCATCTCTTCGTTTGTGATTGTTGCTACCTCGTGATTTGATTGTTGAGGTGTTGTTGCTTCTAAAATGCTACTAACTTTTTTTATCTTCTTTCCTACCTTCTTCCCTTGCATGACATATAGTGCAAAGCCTACAGAGAGAGAGAGAGAGAGAGAGAGAGAGAGAGACAAAGATCAAACTAAACAAAGAAAAAGAAAATGCTTAAGCTTAAATTACTAAGGATCCTTTAACACTAGAAATCAATTGCCTTGATTCCCTGACAACGGTGACAAAAACTTTGTCAGCAAAAATTATTGTAGAGCCTAAGACTCCGCAAGTGCAAGGGCTGTATCAAGTAATAAGTAATAAGTAAGATATCGTTCCCATGAGGAATCAATAAAACTAATTTTTAAATATTAAATTCTCAAATTTTGTTTAAGTCAAGCTAATCTAATTTATAATTAAAATTCTAAAGGAAATAAAATTAATGGGAACTATTTATGTCTAAACCAACCCAGAGTTACTAATCCATTTTTTATTAACTTAGACTTTTATCCTCACTAAATTAATTAAGTATCAATTCCATCAACTAATCTAGAGTATTGGTGTCTATAAATGCATGTCGGTTCATTTATATCCTTCCCTTAATTAATTATGTAATGTCTCACACAATTATAGAAGGCACAATTAACGTTTGGAATCACTCTAATTTGACTATATGGATCCTATATGTATATGTCTATCCTAAAGGTAAATTAGACTAAAGGCTAATTCCACACTCCTTAATCTTAAGGTCTATTTAAAGTTCCCTTCATCAAGTTTAGCCCTAAATTCCCAAAACATACTTAAAGATGGCCAGTCAAAAAGTAATAATCAAGAAAATTAAGATTAAAGAAACTGAAAAAAATTAACTATAATTAATTCGTGGAAAATCAAATATAAGCAACAAATAAGTTTATAGCTCCTGTAGGTCTAAAATAAATTAGCCACACATGGCTATAAGAAAATTCATGAAAGATTCAAAGAGATAACAGAAGAGAAGAGCCATGATAAATAACACAAGCCCACTGAAAGCAAGAAGAATTATTGCTGCCTCTAAGTGATTTCTTTTCCTTCGCTGCTGCGTCTGCGTCCCCTCCGTCGTGATGATGTGCTTTCTTTTTTGTTTCCTTCTTCTTTGTGTTGCCACAGTGATCTCTTGTCTGTGTTCTCTGCTTATTGCTCTCAAATTTTTTCTTCTTTTTTCAAATTGTGTGCGTAATCTCTAAAACTTTATTGCTTTATCTAACGTCCCCTTTTGGATATAATATATTATAGTAATATATTATAATATTTTACCAATTAAATGCTAGCTCATCCTGTTATATCTCCTGCACAATAAAATTAAGATATGAGTATATTTTATGTCTAAATTTTTTTATATCTTATAATCAATTAAAGGATGGAAATAATATATAAAAGATAATTAAATAGGTATAATATCAATAAATATGACCAAATATATCTCAAAATCCATACCTATTTAATTATAAAATATGATCTTATCAAGAGGCTTAGGAGGGAGTGTTAGGGAGGGCATGTTTGTCGACAATGGGGGTGGTTGGATTGGGCGGTGATGAGGGGAAGGAGAAATAGAACCAAAAGCATAAGCAGAAGGAGCTTTATGATCATGAGTGTAGGAAAGATGTCCTGGAGCTTATTGACTATGGAAATCACAAATGAGCCAAGAGGAGCAAAAGATGAAGATGAAGATGGAGGCGTTACTACTGAGTCTTCCGCCATGATTGAAATCAAGAAAACCCCAAGCAAATAATGAGAAATAAGGAAGAGGAGGAGAGAAGCAGAAAGGGACTGAATGATTCAAAATAAGGGTAGAATAGTCTTTTTCTCATTTATGATTAATTAAAAACTTAAATTAATTTAATCAGTACCTCCAATTATTACCATGTATCAAACTTTATTTTAAACTTCAATCCCTATCACAATCACAATCCCAATCCCAATCCCTATAATAATCCATTAAAATTCATTACCTCGCACCAAACGGAGCCTTAAAGTAATGTAATTAGCTTTCTTAGGATTTTCTTAAGATTATATAAAAATGCCCTTATAATTAGGACTGAAGGGAGTATTATTTTGATCTTGATGATCAAGTACAAAACTGCAATTTCTTTATATTTAGTTCTGAGGGATGGAAGGGGAGTGGTTTCTATTTATATCCAACAAAATTTTCTTAGCCATTTTTAACTAGCTATATAATCAATTTCTCTTTTTTGAATACAAGATTGAGTCAGACTAACACTACAAAGACATCCAACACTAAATACCAATGTTCGACGCCTACTAGTTAGCATAATCATTCAACTGCCTCCTCATTTAGGTTTGGAGGAAGTTGATTAAAGATATTAAGGGGTTGATCCTGAGAAAAGGACAAATTTTCAAGTCGATGTACAATCATCAAGTCCTCCCTTGGCAAATAATCCAATAGACTCTGCTAGTCTTTAGCAAAAAATTTCATAGTATCCTCCATAAGATCTTAATAGGGATGGTCAACCCTACATCCCCTTAAAATCAAATTAATTGCCTCAATAGGATCTAAAGGAATAAGGATCTTCCTATAATTCATATGCCAGCATATATTTAATCCCTGCATGACAGCCATCAACTCAGCAATTGTGGAAGGCATATTAGAAAGTTTACAACTAAATCCCACTATCCGCTCATTAGCATTGTTCCTGATTACACCACTGCATCCATTACGATAGTCTATCAGCATTGATCCATCTACCTCGAGCTTAACCAGGCCTTCTCCTCTGTTTGCAAAATGTCTTCTTCCTGGATAATCACCTATGTAGAAAGAATAGTTATACAAAATATCATGGTCCAAACAAGCTTTGTAAAAGATGTTCGTAGCATCCTCTTGATGGCCCTCTTGATGGGACCCAAGGTGATTACATCTAGATGTCCAAGTATCCCAACATAAATAACCAAATAGTATAGCCCATGGAATTTTCCGTACATGGGGTTGGCCTACTTCATGGCTTAAATTCCACCTAACCCAATCAACTCCTTGATATGAGATAAAAGCATCCCACATATGGGGAGCAACAACATCTTTCCACCTAGTCACATTGTTTGAACAATCCCTAAGCATGTGCAAAGCATTCTCATCCTCTGAGCACCCAAACGAACAAATAGCTAAGTTAGCAAGCCTTCATTGTTGTTGAAGTGTAGCCTTATGTACTCTTACATGTATGAAAAGCCACATAAAGGATTTGATTTTCTCTGAAATTTTCGATCTCTAAAGTTGCGTCGAGATTGAATCCATCTGTCGAGCATGACCTGAAAAAACAGAAAGATATGCAGATTTAACGTTAAAAGCCCTGTCAGTGGACAGGGTCCAAATAAATTTATCCTCTCTTCTCTCCTCACAAGGTGGGTGAACACAGATGAGACAATTGATCACTGAAGGAGACAACCAATTACGGAGCTTTTAGACATTCCAAGCTCCCCACAAAGTAATATAATCTGATACTTTCTCCTCCCTATTAATGAGGCCTTCATAATCAGGTATTATATCAATAAAAGGCCAATTCAGATGGGACCTGTTCTCAAACCAAAATGAGGTACCCTTGCCATTCCCTATCTTTCCACCAATTCTAGAGAGGAAGTCATACCATACAGCACAAATACTTCTCCAGGTAAGGGATGAGTAACTCTTTTTTTGCACCTTTAGTCTAGAGTTGTAGCCACATTCATATTTAGATTTGAGTACCTAAACCTAAAGAGCATCATTGTTAGTCACTTAATTCCAACATAACTTTATCACAAAGGCTTCATTTTGCTTCATTAGGTTTTTAATTCCCAACCCTCCTGTTCTCTTATCAGTTGTAACTCTATCCCAAGCCATTAAGTGAAGTTTTCTATCATGATCATCATCACCCCACCACGGCTTGCTTTCTCTACTAGTTCATTCACTATATGTTAGGGAGAAGCATTGTTTGCATATGATAGGAAGGCAAAGCCAAAATCAATTTCTCTTTGACCGACAGCTATCTCTCTTTTATTTGTTTATTTTTTTCAAAAAAATCAACAGCTGAACTCTACTCTAGCCAAACAAATAGCTGAACTAAACTGGTTACTTGTTTCCGATTGTGTAACTCATACTCTATGCCTCTATATACAATTTTGAGGCCTCGCCACGTCCCTCCCATCCCATGCCATGATCCACAGAATCTCAACCACTTGACGATGACTGGGTGGAAAGCGAATGAAAACCTTGCTACGTGCTTCTGAGAAATACGACTAGTATATGAAGTTGGTTAGTGGGGCCTTTTCGCCGTAACTTGTTGTTTGGTAATGGGACCACTCTTAGCTTTAATCTGGTCACAAAACCCATCATTGAACAACCCACCAACTAAAATAACTTAGGAAAGGTACATGATTAATAACTCTAACCACTCTTCTAGACTTATTGCCGGCATCTTGCCCTTTCATTTTCTATTAATAAATTCACTAACATGTTTCACGACCAAACGATTCCCCATTATTTTGCGACTAATCTCCCTATTTCAGATTGAGAACAAATGAAATGAATATTTGCTTGTTTGGAATAATTTATTTAAAAATAATAAAATTTTATTTACAGAGTACGAAGTAAGTATATGAGAGGGGTCTTTCTTGTACTTTGTATATAAAATCTTATTTAACCTAAATAAGTCATACCAAACAAGCTATATACTACCACTTTACTCATGAGAAAGATATACCACTTCAATCCCTTAATTCTTAAAAATTTCCTTTCGTTCCGTCAAATAAAGCTCTCTTTTTTACTTTAATTCTTCTGGCCCCAACCCTTACCCTTTTCCTCTTCGTATGCAGAAAAAATGGAAAAGTTATAGACAAAAGATGCCTTCGGCTGGCATGTAAAGCAAACCCCAATAAAAAAAGATAAAAATTGTTGCGTTACAGACATTATAGAATGGAAACAAAAGTGCCAAGGGGGGAACAAAAATAAAGAAATATGCTAAAATCATTAAGAAACTATGGCTGCTAAAAACTTAAACGATCAAAAAGGGTACGGCCACATCCACCAAAAAGGAATCAGATGATGCGCGGTGTTGCCCCAAATTCAAAAAACATTGCTCAAACGGTAGTCTCTAATGAGTCTCCCGTTACTGTTCCCAAACACCAATAGAAGGACACTGCCTGTGCCCTCCCCGCCTCAGAAATGGACAGTCTGGCAGAGGGGTGAGGGAAGAGCGGTGAAAAAAATAAAAGGCCATTAAAAGAAAAATCATTATTTATTTTCTCTTCCTTTTTTACCGAAATGTCCAAAACGGAGAAATACCAGTATAACAGATCAACAGTATAATTATTAATCAACACACTGTGACCGACAACTCCATCAACTCGAAATTGCATAGTCTCGGTCTTGGGGTATGATATAAGAACTACTACTATATGACAATCAAATCCAATTTAAAAGTAAACAGTACATAAATACAGGAGGAGAATTTTACAGCAGCAAGATTCTAGCTCCTGCACCTTGTAATGGCGCTGCAGCCACGACTGTAAGGGTTAGCCTGAGCACCAGGTCGGCAATTGTAGTAGGAGGCGCCGCGGCGAGAGCAAGGTACGGTGTTCCTCTGCAACGCTCCGTAGCTGATGTACTGGGACGTGGCTAAGATGCGGCGATTGATCTCAGAGTCCAGGTCAAACTCTTCTCCATTCAGGCAGTCTGCTACTGAACCCTCGCAGCTCGACTTGGAGCGAACCAGCCCTAGCCCCAGGTGGTGATGGTGGTCGCCTCCAGCGTGGACGACCGCCGATGAGCTGATCATTAGCAGAATGGAAAAAGTCACAAGGAAAAGTACGGAACGAGGGTTTTCCATCTTTCACAAGAGGATGATGCTCTGTTTCTGGATTGGATAATCGAAGGAGCTTTTCGTGGGGTTTTGATTCTGAATCTGGCTTTCTGCGTGAGGTTTTGGACCTTCAGAACAGAGCAATGGCCATTACAAGCAGCCACTGGGAGGCTGGAGCTATAAAAGACGCCGGTCTCAACAACGACACTCAAATCCTTCTTATTTACATATATGCCATTTCCCACTATGATTTTGTTCGTCCTGTTTTTTTATGTTTTTAAAAAAAAAAAAAACAGAAAAAATGAACTGACCGCTCGTCTGCCGTCCCGCCCTTCATTTTTAATTTTAAATTTTCGGTTTGATTTTACCCTTTTGGACTTTTTAATCTTGCTCTTTCTTATAGTTCCTGAATTGGATTATTATGAGTATTAGACGTATATTTATTGCTTAATACTCCTACTACTCTGTGCCCTAAATATAAAACACAGTCAATTTTTTTTAAGGAGATTGAAGAAGTTAATTAAATTATTTTAAAATATTTATATTTATCTTATTTTCTTCAAACTAATTTATTTGATTTATAAATTTATATATAATTTAATTATATACAACATATGATATGAATAAATAGTTTATTTAACTTCCTTAACCTCTATTAAAAAAAGTATAGCAAATCAACTAAATGATGGTTAGGAAGTATGGCTTGATGTTTTGAAAGTTTTGGTTTTAAAAAGTTTACTCTTTGTTATTTTCTGCCCATTTAATTTATGGAATCGAAGGTAATATAATAAAATGTAATATAATATAATGATAATTTAATGAATTTGTTTGGTTCGTCATTAGAGAAATATGATATATATACATAAAAATGTTTGGTTGGTTTACATATTACATGATAGTACATGAGAATAATATAGTCAGAGACAAAATTACTCATATTTACGCATATATGTATAATGTACTTACACCTTGAGTTTATTGTCACTTTTTCAATTTGTGCAGGGTACACGTCAAGTTTATAATAATTTTTTAATATTTAATGGTGAAAATATTATACCGGATACATATTGAGTCCATGGTAATTTTTGAACATTTAATAGTGAAAATATTATTTAATAGGATTTTTTAATTTTTTTAATGGTGGAATATATATTTTAAAATTTTTGTATTTGGGAAGTATTTTCTTAAAAATATTATATAATTACTTAATATTTTTAATATTTAATTATAGTAATTATTTAATATTTAAAAACATCCATGGATGGGCACTTTAGTTAAATTTAAAAATTATAATGGCAATATGGTCTTTTTCAATTAATTACAAGATACATGCATTCTCATTAATCACTCTTAACAATGTAATTGTCATTACATCAAATAATGTAATCAGAATTATATTTTGTAATCTGGTTTGCATTACGTAAACTCAACCAAACACTGTAATCGATATATTATATTAAGATTACATGTAATTATCTCCCATATAATAAAACCAAACGAGCTATTTATTTGTTGTACGTTGCATTCGGGTATATTGTTACATGTTTTTGAAGCTCCGTGGATTTCTAGATTTAATGATAGTGAAATATATTTTGACGCAAAAAAAAAAATCTCTCAATGAAAAATCAACCAAGTCTTGTGTCTACTAGGACTGAAGGGAGTATGTATTACATATTTAATATTATTAATTTAAATATGTTGATATAGTAAGTAAAAAATTAAAGAGAACAAGTAAATATATTACTCTTTCTGATTCTAATTATAAAGTCTAATTGACTTTTTTAAAGAATCTTAATAAAATTAATTACATTATTTATTCATATCATATGTTATATTTTATTGCATTATATATTAATTCATAAGTTAAACAATATAGTTTGAAAAAATGATAAATTTTAATATCTTAAAGTAGTATAATTAAATTGTTTAGGGAAAATTACACTTAAGTCCCAAATAAAAAAATATACGTCAAATAGGTTCCGTGAAAAAAATATACTCTTTTCATATTCCAAATTAAAAAATTTATTACTGTCAAGTCCCAATTAACAACCCCGGGTTGTTATTATAGCATATGGGGTTGTTATTAACAACCCCAAGGGCTATATTAACAACCTTAGGACCTGACAATAATAAATTTCCTACACGTGATCTATTTAACATAAATTCTTTTATTTGAGAACTCAATACAAATTTCCTAATTATTTAAGATTCTCCAAAAACAAAGTTAACTGCAACTTATAATTATAATTGGAGGGATTATTGTAGATGTCATAATTTCCTGAACAATTTCATGAAAAGAGTAGATCGTGTGTAGCATCAAGACATTGACTTGTCTTTATTGATTTGATTCTCCACCTTGGACTTGATATAATATTGCAATTTGACATTTGCGTTGACAAATTCCATCCTTTGGTTAAGCACAATAGCTGCTCCTATACTCTTATTCACAGAGTAAATAGAAGTTTTTTTTTCTTATTAATAAAAAGTTTGAAAAAATGACATTCAAAATTAGAAAAAAACAAATCAGAATAATAAAATCAAAAATCTCAAATCAATCTATTTGTACATTCTTTTTCAAAATTTATAAAAGTGCTACTGGATTTTTAACAACACGAGTATCTTAATTCACAACAAGCATATCTCAACTAACAACACAAATACAAATAATTTACAGCGAAAATACATAGTACCAAATGTTTTTGGTATTGTTAATTAAGATACTCTTATTGTGAATTAAGATACCCATGTTGTTAAAAATTCAGCGACACTTTAGTAATTACAAAAAAAAAAAAAGAAGGTACAAATGGACTAATTTGATATTTTCGATTTCATTATTTTGATTTATCTTTTTCCTATTTTGAATGTCTTTTTTTAGAATTTTTTCTTAAAGTTTTGATATAAACATATAAATTTTTTTAATCAAAAGTGAATGTAACCGTTTACTTATTGTTATATTAATTTTATTTTTATTTGATATTATATATATTAAGTGGAGGTAGAGTTAAGATGTTATTTGATTTTATAATAGAATTAATAAGATTTAAAAATTTTTTTATTTATAGAAAAATATTTAAAGTGACCTATAAAAAAAAAAAAGAGGAGTAAGACCTAGGTTTTGAGCCACCCTCATCTTTTTTAAGTCATCAACTTGCGTATACAATGGAAAGAAACGGCTCTCCTTCACAGCTATGACCGGGTCAATGCTCAGTTACTGGATAACAACGAGGTTTCACATTCTTCTTTTTTTTTTTTGATAATCGAGGTTTCACATTCGTTGACATTAAAGAAATAAGCAAAATTCATTTGGCAGGTGACATTATGGCCTAAGAATGAACTAAAAGGATATTCATAAAATAATATGATGAAGTCAACTAAAATTTTTAAATTTGTTTTTTCGGGTAGGTGAAAACTTCATTTGCGTGTTTCTAGAGTCGTGGACAAGGCGAGGGAAAATGATGCTCATTGAATCTTAGGTGATAATTTGTTATACCTAAACTTTGATTTTTTTTTTTTGCAATAACTGCAAACAGAACTTATACCACCAGTTACTCACTTAAGACATATTTGGTTTAAAAGAAGGGGATGGAGGAGGAGCGGAGTGAGGGGTGATGATGAATGGGGAGGGAGGGATGCTACTTTATTTGGTTTGATTGGTAGAGAGAGAGGAAGGAAAGTAAAAAATAATCGCAATTTACTATTTTACCTCTAACGTATTCTTAACTTATATGTTTTATTTGTATGTTATACAAATTAATTTACATATTATTTAATTACTATAATAATATATTTTGAACATATAATAATATTTTCCAACTATAATATTATAACTTTTAAATAATTTTAAAATAATTTTTTTAAAATTATAGTAGTATATTTTTTATTCATACTAACATATTTTTAATTTATATGTAATAAAAAACTATAATATCATTTATAATGATATATTATAATTTAAATTATATTAACATACTATAATAAAAACATTTACCAATTTATGAAAAATATTTTTAAATTAAATTAATTTTAAAATAATATATTTAAGTGTCAATAAATGTTGTTATATATTAAAATATAATAATTTTTTATTTCTACAAAAGTATTTTTAATTTTTTAATATTAATAATAATATATTTTTATTTTAAATAATACTATTTTAATTTAAAATTATAGTAGAAAATATCGTAATTATAATAATTTTTTACTCACAAAAATATATGTTTAATTCAAATTAGTTTTTTAAAATATTTTTAAGATAAAATAAATGTTTAAAAATACAATTTTATTTAAATAATTTTTAAATAATATATTTTTATTATAATAATATTATTTATTTATTAAAATATATATATTTAAATTTTATTTTATAATAATTTTTATTTATTTTAATAATAATAATATATTTTTAGTTTATATAATATTTTTTAATTTAAAATTATAATAGCATATATTATAATTATGATAATTTTTTATTCATAATAATTTTGTTACATTAAATAATTTTTAAATATAATGAATTTTATAATTATATATTTTTATATTAAATTTATTTAATAATAAAGTATTTTCAGTTATCATATTCAGCGCTACTGGAATAAAAAATATCTTCTAATACCAACCATAAATAAAAAAGTAAAAACAACAGAATGGCTCATTAGAATTAAAAAGTCCTATTTTTCATTTTAATAATAAAGCTAATCAAATACTATGGTTTAAAAATACATATTTTTTTTGCAAATTTTAACTTTAATAATGAAAAATGAATGTGAATTTATCTGTTATACGTATGGAAAATTTGATAAAATTTAAGAATAAAGTAGCTCTTTAAAAATTAGATGCAGTTTCTTCTCAATTTTCATCGAAACAGTTAGCTATGCATGGATAAAAATAAGATGAAAAAAATTTCAAGACCGAAATTAGAAGGGGACTAAAACAAATAATATTGTTTAATACTGTATTTGTAAATTCACTGTCTTCTAAATAGAGCCCGTATATTTGATATTGCTAATTAATGATAAATTCGTAGCGTTTCTTCTGATAACTAAACACGTTTTCTTCTTCTTATTTGCTTCCCACAACAGCTTTCATTATTTTGTAGAACATGTTTGGAGTGCCTAATCAATATATTCCATCTCCCCTTACCTAACATGCTGTTAGCCAATGTCTTTGTTGACGCTTTTGTCTTTTTAAATAAAATTCTTGCTACATTATTGTTTCAATGCTTAAAATTATTTTTTGAATATAAATGTTCGGCTGGAAAGTTTTTTGTGTGAGTATAAGTAAGATAAAATACTCCCTACTTTTCTTGACCATATGAATGTAAATCGTTTTTTTTTAAACTGAAATAAATGTAAATCGCCATGACTTATGAATATTAGGAGTGTTTAAAAGATCCCGGTCCCGGTACTCCCGGCTCAGTCCTGGGATTTTAATCCCGGGAATTTCCCGGTCCCGGCCGGGACTGGGACCGAGATCACTTTTGTTGATCCCGGCCGGGACTGGGATCACCCTTGGGGATCCCAGGATAATCCCGGTCCCGGTTTGTATATTTTTTTTTAAAAAAAATTATCTTATAAATTAAAATTATCCTTTTATTTGTGTATTCTTACTCATATTAATTAAGTTATCTTTTCAAAATGTGTATAACATCTTTAGTTGGAAATAAACCTCATATATTGCGATACTAAGCTTAACTATATAGTGTATAAAGATAATAATGAAGATAAAAATGACAATAATAAACATAATTTCTAAACTTTAGATCAATTTATGTAATTATTATGGTCTTATTAGTTGTTAAATAATTATTTTTAATAATAAAATATGATTAAAAATTGTTTAAATTTTTTTTTTAAAAAGAAAAAAGAAAAAACCCGGAACCGGGATTTCCCAGTCCTGGGTTTGAACACCCCTAATTATACCTTTTCCAAAATATCCTAAATCATCCCTGAAACATTGGAGGAAGTGTGGATTGAATTTTGAAGGTTTACCCTAAAAAATTGAAAAAACTTCATTGGTCAATTATAGTAATATAGAACTTTAATTTTGTTCCCTATCATCATAACTACGTCCAAGGGCTGTGAAAATGGTGGTTGGTTTGGTGCATCTCTAGAAGCAGTCTCCACCTCAATCTTGACCCTAATGCTATGTTTGGGTGTGGAGAAAAGTAAGGAGAAAGAAGGGGAAAATGAATACTAGACTTGAAAACTTCCATAAATTGTAAAGAAATTTACTATTTTTAAGAGCTTTGTCCCTTAGTTTTGTTTCCCTTCTAATTTTCTCTTCATCCAAACATAGGGTACTTGCACATTTTCTCTTACCATCAAAATGCAAAACTGATGTTTCACCAAATTCTGAAGGAACAATGGAGAAAGCTCAAAGTAAATGAAATTAGCGTAATATTTAAAACTATAGAGGATGAGAGTAGAGGTTTTATAAACCTCTGGGAAATTGGATTTATTTACTTTCGTATTTTAGTGATCATCCCTTTCATTTTGAAATGTCTTTCTTCATTTTCTTTTTATTTACGTAAATATTAACATTGCTGGAAATATATATGTTTATTGCTGCATAAGATTTCATCGGATCTATCACAGAAAAAATGAGCCTCAGTTCAGTAATCAGTATTGGGTTGCAACAAATCTCAAAGCTTACAAACTATTATCTTATAAAAGGGAAGGCTAAAACAAGAAACAAGGGGGGAGAAGCAGGGATATGAAAAGGGGAAAAAAATCATAAATCAGTATATTGAAACAAATCTAAACCCGCATGTTACCTGATACTTGTTTGCCCACCTGTTCCAGCGAAGATATACTATCAGAATAAATAATTGAAATAACTACTGTTTGACTAAAACATGTTAAACTTCCAGCAATAGCAAATTCACAGATTGGGAAAGATAAAATATAACAAACAAAAGTACAAAGGTCCCAAAACGGACTGACAGGTGTTTATTTCGCTGAATACATAGATGCAACAAATTCCTCAAGGGTCAACATGAAACAAGATAGAAATGTGTCAAAATGACTCTTAATAAAATTCAAAGTTACCAGTACATATGCACAAATGTGCATACGCATCATAGAAAGAAAACAAAATCATGCCACCTTCTCACTGTATTGAGTGCTAAACTTGTGAGTTTTAATTTAAAAGCGAAAGAGGTTTTGTGTCAAACATAGGTCCCTGCGTGCTAGCTTGAATTGAGCATATACAGAGAAATGCCATACAGATGTGATATATTCAATTAGGTATGGAAATATTAGGAGATTGCATTGAGATATAAATTTAGAAGATAGAAAACCATACAAGTTATTCATTATGTTAACCATTCATTTATTGTTTAAGATACATATGTGAACATGTAGTAACTGAGGGATCACTGTTTAAACAATCTAAAGATTCAAAGTAATAAGAATTTCCACAACTTCCCGTTATCAACCAAAGATATAAGATTATCTCTTTTATTTTAAATGTATCGTATGACAATTGCAATGAAATTAGATGCCACCACAAAATACACACAGAGCTTGGTCTAGGTTACTAAAGTGCTTACCTAAATCCCAAACTTGAAATTTAATGTTGTTATATTGCACTGTTTCAACGTTAAACCCAATTGCTGCATCCAATAATTAAATCAATCAGTCGTTTACCATAAAGGAAATATCAAAGAGCATAAACAACGTCAGCGCTGCGGGGGAAAAAAAAGAACAAAAACTTCAAGTACGCAGTATATAGTGCACACATCCAAATAGAGTCAACCCAAAATTCAAAATCTATATCTTGAACCATGAAATATGAGGGACACAGTACAATCACACGATATATCCAACAGCGTGATTTGTCTTGTATAAATTAACTTCCAAGAAGATCCAATGGAGACCAAAACCACAGAATTTAAAATTCAAGATTATATAGCCTCCTACTTCCTATAAGCTGTAGCAGATCAGCAATCAAGGCAAATTACTAATCCAACGGAATGCAGATGATTAGATTCTGATAAACATAAAACGAGAAAGGGTGCCAACTTGGTATGGTGGAGACAACTTCACCCATCTGAAGCCGATCTGAAAAAGTATGGCAGAATAACAAAAGAACCGTCAAAATCCTAGAAAAGGACAGAGTAAGGCTTGATCAGGGTAAGCAAAGAGTTCGGATACATACAGAGAATTGTGGTTTTTCCTGCATTGTCGAGGCCAAGAACAAGGATTCTAGCTTCCTTGCTACCGAAGAGTGAAGAAAACATTTTGGTAAACAATATACCCATGTTGTGATTGCGTTGAGAAGGACGAGCAGAGTGCACTTACTGCATCAATAGTAATCAAATCAGAAGAAGAAACTCCGATGATTTACGAGAAAACCAAGATCAGATCTCAAAGCGGGACCCTGCAGTTTCCCGCAAAACCTCGGATAGGAATGAAGGACAATGTCAGTGAGTCTGAAATGCGCTTTAAAACGTGCAAGCATGCGTTTGAGTGCCGGAGAAAGACGAGAGCGCCAGTTATTGAATTTCGAAAGCAGAAACACTCCAGAGGAGAGGGAGGGATGGATGGATGGATGGATGGATGGATTGAGAGAGAGAGAGAGAGAGAGAAGGATTTGGCTCTGCATCCCCCGAGGGACGACCTTGCTCTCTCAAAAAAAAAGCTACGCACAGATGAGGACCCCGACTAACCACAGGGATCTCACCTTCACCTGTTTACTCTTTTTTTGGCTGGTTTTTTTTGGTGTGAATAAAGAATATTTTCCCCAAGATATAAAAAATTAGACCGATTAAAGAACCGGTCACGGTATGGGTTCAGGGTTTAAATGGTTCAATCGGGTCAGACTAGGGGTTGAACCGGCCAAGTGACAGATAAATCACTATTTTGTATGAATTATTAGGCTTAAGTAGTATAACACGCTGCGCAGAGTTAGCTATGGCGGTTGGGGGTTTTAGGGGGCAGCTCCTCCAGAGCTTTTTCAAAAGGGAGAGATACTTTAAAAAAAATGCTTTGTTCCTGTGAATTCTCACTCAGTTTTATAAATAAATTAGAAGTATTCTTTTTTTTTCTTTTTTGAATAAAAATCGGACCGGCCGATTCGATCGGTCGTTGACCAAGTCGAGCCGTTGACCAGTTATTTAAGCAATCGGACCGGACCATGGGCTGGTTCCCGGTCGGATCGATCAAACCGGCCGGTCCGATATGATTTTTTGTTCATTGATTTTCCTCCTTTTCGGTCCCAATCCATTCAATGAGAAAATTATCTTTTTTTTAATACACCGAAAAAGACAGTGAGAAAATTATATTTGGCCCAAATATTTTTAAAATATATTTCAATATACAAACTAAAAAGTAAGAAAATCAAATATAGTGCAAAAATATTAAAAAAATTGTTTAGTAACTATTAGGAAATATTCTGTACATATTAGGAAATATTTTATACATAATTAGGATTGATTAGGTTTGATTCTTTATTATTCTATATATTAATTCTATGCGTCAATCTCTTTGTATAAATTATGTGAATAGATGCAACATTTTGAATACTCTCATATATGGTATCAGATCATTAGGTTTACTAGGGTTTTTTGTTTGCGTTGCGCTTCAATTCAGTCTCATTCGTTGTCGGCGGTGGGTTCTTCCCTCTGTTTCATCCAGGTCTCTCTCATTCGAGCTCCGATTGTGCCATGTGCTAGCTCATTGGATTCATCACGCTGAGACGAGTCGACCACCGTTGACGGAGCTCAATTCCGATACTCCATGAGCCATTGCATGCTGCTAGTGGGTTTCTATTCGGGTTTTGAGTTTCAGTTTGATTTTTAGCTTGTTTTGGTACTTTTACACTTTTGCAACATCCCTTTGCACTTTCTCTGGACTTTCCACTATT
>JBAGKO010163974.1:0-20106 GCA_037177275.1 Acacia concinna | reverse complement strand
CCCTTCCTTTCCTGTATCCTTTATGGTCCTGATTCCATACTACCTGGACTGGGTCCTTCCCCTTCTTGTACTGTATCCATCCTACCTGCACCCCTCTGTTGATCACACTGTGCAGCTTAGGTCCCCTACTGCTGGTCCCTCTTCACTGTCCTGGTTGGGAAGTTAGGCAGCATCTCCCTTTAGATGTGCCTACTAGACCTCCTGACTATCGAGCAGCACCTCCCCTTATAAATTCCTACTTCTGTTTGGGATCGTCGAACAGTACATTTCCCTAAGAAATGTCATCTTAGTCCAGGACCATTGGATAGAACCTCCCCTAGAAAATGTTATCTTAGTCTGAGACAGTCAGACAGCATCTCCCCCTAGGAAAGGCTATCCTGGTCCCAAACAACTGTGCAGCACTTCCCCTTAGAAAGGCTTGTTTTGGACTATATAGTGACAGAACCTCCCCTAAGGTTCACTATTTAAACTTGCCCAATTGGACAAAACCTCCCCCTAACTATTCTAATAATTACTGAAAAATAAAGGAATTCACAAGAGGGGGAGCCAGAACTTACATGGATCGAAGACCAAGTCGGGATAGCTGGAATCTCCACTGGAATAGGCTTCTTTAAGAGAGGGTGGGAAAACTTCAAGAAGGAGAGGGGGAGAACAGTTTTTGGATGAAGAAATGGAGGGCAGAAGACCTCTATTTATAGGTAAAGGAGAGGGGTCAAAACACATATTTATTGGGTCTTTAAATGTAATTTTTCCCAAAAAGTTTTTACCTTTTTCTTGTGTTCCACTGCTTTTATTCTCCTTGTGTCATGTGTCCCATTCTAGGATGTTCTTGACTCCTTCTCTAAGCCAAAAAACGTGGCCCCTTCAGCCCATAAAGAGTTGAGCTCATCTAGGCCCAATTCATCTGGAAATTTCTACCATATCAGCCTGAAATCAGGGAAAATCTTAAATAATTATGTAGTCATCAAAAAATTCCAAAACATTCACATAAAATATCTAAAAATATGAGGAGTATGCCATTAAAATTTTATAATTTTTGAACATCTAGAACTCCTAGAATAAATTTCTCAAAAAGTTCATTTTTCAGTGATTAGATGATTTCAGCAATTTCAACTGATATTATTGAACTTTTTCCTAGCCCCTAACCAACTTAATAACTCCTCCAAAATCATGTATTAATTTTTTCAAGTCCCATTCCAGAACATTGAGGTCCTCAAATATATGCTATGGCCAAAGACCCGATCTTATCAAAATATTTGCAGATCCTGAAAATTTTCCTCAGACCTACAAAAATTATTAGGAGAATTACATTGAGGTCCCAAGTAAGGAAATTAATATCATAAAGGTCCCCATTGAAAAGTGAGGAGCTAGTTTTAACAAGTTGAAGAGTTATATTGACAAGCTCAAGAGCTAGCTGAGACTTGTCAAAAAATTAATTTCCTTACTTGGGACCTCAACATAATTCTCCCAAAATTATTCTGATCATTCTACATTGTTCTGGACGTCATATGCTATATGTAGGACCATTATGGGAGCTTCCGGGGACCTTAGACCTGTCCGTATTTTGACCTGAAACCTTGCAGAACTTTTTCTCTTTATACATAGGTCCTTTCATGAACTTCACTTTAATTGTTGTGAGATATTTCAGTCCTCTACAGACTTAGGCCCTTACTTTACCATGAATACCTCATCTAGACTTCAAAAAATATCAAGGTACGATCCGGGGTCTACCCCAAAATTTCCTTGATGTTACATTCCTCCCCACTTGAAGTAGATTTTGTCCTCAAAATTTATTGATATGCTTTAGGAGAATAGCTCTATGTAGCTACTTCTCATCTTATCTTCTGTTTCCCCATACTGCCTCTCTCTATGCAGCACATTTCCTTATTGGGAAACCTAGAAGATATTGAGCACCCTAGCTCAACTTTGGGGGTAAGGCCATATGAGACCAAAATTGTCGCCTTCCGGGCTATCAAGATATGATTGTACCTAATAATGTAGTATAGGGCACAACCAATTGTTCTTCTCAAGGAGCGCTTATTGATAAAGTCTTAGCAACTAGTTCTCAATGAAAACATAATGAATTGGGTAAAGAAAATTGGGGGGTTTTCAAATGGTTTGTATTGGTGCAATAAATGTAAAAGTGCAAAGAAGAATAAATGTTTTTGGTGTTTTTAAATTATGATGGAGTAGTTTGGATAATAGGGAAAATTGATGAGTTAGTCCCTTGATAATGAAAACTTGGCTGTCCTTGTTTTGAAAATATAATTGGGAGTTTAAATTCTTTAAGTCAAATTAAAAATCCCAAGCAATCACTTGGGTCCAATGACTTAGTCAATGTTAAACTTCACTTTAATCAAATTTGGTTTAACATTTTCTAATGCATTGTTAAAAACCACTTAGAGTGCAAATAGAATGGGTGGTGCAAATTCCTTAGATTGTTAATCAACAAACTAAGGGTGACAAGTACACATACAAAATTATCAATAATCACTGACAAGATTAAATGAACACAAGGCTTCAAGACATGGAAATATATATATATTCAAATCACTCAATGATAATAGCAGCCAATCCAGTCACAATACATAGTCTAAGTTCAAAAATTACAATCATAAACATCAAATTCCACACTAGTGCAAAAATTCCTAAATCTATAAAATCCTAACACATAAGGGAAAATGATAACTTAGACCAGAAAACTACTCCCCTATCGAATCCAGTGAGCTCAAGCCTTGTTCTCCATCACCAAGAGGCTAGGAAGTTAGCCTCTCATGTCTTCAGAGTGAATGCAATCGCAGCAACACTGAGAGTCCATGATATCAGCTAAACTGGGATGGAAAGGTGAAGAAGAAGATGATGAGGATGATTTTGATGGTCTGGGATGGTGAAAACTGGTGGAAAATGGAGGAAAATGAAGGGTTTTGGTATGGAGGCAAGGAGAGGTTGAGAGAAGGTGGTGGTGGCTACTTTTCTGCAAATCTGTAGACTGTCAGTGTGTTTTTCGTGGCGGATGTGTCATGCTTATATAGGGGATCTGAAAACCCTACTTCAAAATGCATAGCTTCACTTTAGGGGTCCAAGTCGTGACTTCAGGTGTGTCAAGTTGCGACTTGGGAAGACAGAAGGCACATTAGTCTTGACTTAGCTTCCAAAATGCAAGGCTCCACTAAAGGGCATCTAGGTCGCGACCTTAGATTTCCACGTCGCGACCTGAGGAGGCAGAAACACTCCCATCTGTGCTTTGGCTTTCAGAAATGGTTGGCTCCATCTTGGGCCTCATGTCCTTCTCCAATTGTTTAAAAATTACATAAAAACGCTTTGTGAAGACCAAATAAGCAATTACAAATAAGGAGAGGAAATTGACCCTTTTTACCCCTAAAAAGGCATAATGCATTGCATGAGTCTTTGTGATCCCATAAGCTATAAGTGCATGCATAATAAGGGTAAAAGTATTGCAAATCATTAGAAAACACTTAAGAAAACCATGTAAAGATAAGGTTCTATCACCTATAACCTCAAAAACTTCTAAAACCACATCTTACCAAAATAACTACTAAGTTGTTGGTCAATACAAGTTCTTTAAACAAATTATATAAAACTTAACCATTTATCTTAATTATGCCTTTCACAAAACCATTATATATCTAGGAACAGCCCCAAACCTTGTAGAAACCCTCTATGAGCATGGGTTAATCCAAACCATTTACCCTTCTTCAACTGTGGAGGAATTGTCAGAATTATTAGAATATTTGAGGAAAGTAGTCACGCAATATTTTAAAATAGTAACTCTATAATATCTTTGTAAGGTGTTACTCAACCATTGTTGAGATAACTCCAAATAAATTTTATCATCCAATAAATTTAATCAAGTTAGGAACCACTAAGAAGCCGATCAAGTATGAACCAGAGATCAAGGTAAATATAGAAGATGAGGAAATTTTTCAATATAAGGTGTCAAAAATAAGAGTTCAAGACTACAATATAATATTATAGGAGATGAACAAAGTAATATTGTCTGGTGAAGCCCCATGGATCTACTTTGTGGGACCTACAACATGTGTAGTTAAAATTTCTAGACAATCGAGATTATTTACTTAATTTTATGATAAAATAAAAAAGAATAAAATGGACAATCCAAAAGGGACAAAGAGAGAGAGAGAGATAGGCAAATATTATCAAAATATACAACCCACAAATGTAAGTATTGCAATGAAGAAAATCCCAAAAAAATTACCGAAAACCAACAGTTGACATGAGTATCCTATAGCAAGTGGCAGCAAAATTTGCAAGTTTATGCCAACAAGGAAGAAGACAAAAACAGAGCAATAACAAAGACTAAAAGAACATACAGGAAACAACAAGGATAAAATTAAAGGACAATACTGAAAAGAAAGAAGGAAAAAAGTGCAAAAAAAAATGACAATAATGAAAAGAAGACAAGACATGGTGCAAGAAAAAGAGATAAGAGGAGGCAAAACATGCGAGATAACGAGACAAGGAATTTTTTTAATAATATTAAGAAAAATGTCACGAGTGTAATAGAATCAATAAGAGTAAGATAGAAGGTAATAGGCTCTGCCTATATAAAGGATCGAAAACCCCCTGTAAATTATTGAAAGATTTCAGCTCTTTCATATCTTGTAAAGATACTTTTCTCAATAAAACTCATATTTCTTATAAGAGTGTTGAGTGGTTTTTTTATGTTTTTGCCTGCAATTTCTATAACATTGGAATACCGATTAATATGATATATATAACTAAACTTTCTCTATATGGATCAGGAAGGTAAAATCACCTTTATCCAAAAAGTAATTATCCTGATATAGATAAAAATAGAATCTTATAATATACTACCTCTGATCCTTTATATCTTTTATAAGACTCAGGTGACTTTTTTAATAAGAGATTAAAAAAATAAATGAATTACTTAATCATATCATATATAAATATTATCATATTATATATCAATTTATATATTAGATAAAATAATTTAAAGAAAAAGGATAACTTAAAATCCTTTAAAGCATTTTAACTAATTTTTTTAAGATTTTTTAAAATGGTCAACTTAATATTATATTTAAGATCATAGTTATATAGATTTGTGATATATAAATCTAAATTTTACATGAGATCTGTATAAGTTTTTGAAATACCGAGGAAGTAGGTATAATTAAAGTAAAACAAGGGGTAATTAAAGTATTGTAATTTTTTTATACAATAATACAAATTACTAGCAGTGTCAGATGCATTTATTAGGGGGAAAAACGCGCGTGTATACTGACGGATTGTAAAGTTATAACCCCTAGGAATAGCTCAGAGAGAACCCGCGGGAATACTTCAGAAGTATCGACAGTTATCCAGAAACTGAAGCTCAACAAATATGTCCCTCGAAACATCTCGAACTTTCTGTCCCCTACAAATATAACCTCCTGTCTCAACCTTCCTCATTTTCACCTTTAAGCGTAAAGACAATTCAGAGATCGATACGGAGTCTATAGTTTGATAATTAAAAAGATAATGAGTTCTCCATACTTCAGAAGCTACTGGGGCATGCCTTCATCTCCTTCCCGCTGGAAACCAAGGATCAGAGGAATTCCTATGGCCGCGCCAAAACCGAAGGCATCTCCGAAGGTGGTTTCGATTCCAGTTCATTTTGTTGGGTCGGAGAGCAGAAGATCCGATTCCGCTCTCAAGATCCAGAAGGTTCTGAGAGGTTTCCTGGTGAGGAGGAGCTTGAAGAAGATCGCCGCTATTAGCAATGAGGTCAACCAAATCGAGAGGATGATTTCGGATCATGAGACGATCAATTTGATTCGGAGGGATTCCAGAGAGGGGTTGAAACTTAGCGAGACACTCATGAATTTGCTTCTCAGGTTGGACTCTGTTACTAGCGTCGACTTTGGAGTCCGAGGCTGCAGGAAGTCTGTAATTAAAAAAGCCATTGCGTTGCAGGAGAAGTTGGATCTCATCGCCTCCGCTTCTGATTCTCAAGCTCAAGGTCATGGCGGAGTTGAGGTTGAGGCAAATACAAATGTTGTGTCACAGGAGGTGAATTCAGATTTACATGACAAAGAAGGGGATTACGGTTACGGTCGTTCAGAGGGACTTTCTGAGTTTCAATCTCTGGTTAAACAAGATGATGTGGTTATGGCTGTTGATAGCGATTCCGAGTTGCGTCAAAATGTAGAACCGTCTGTTTCTTCTGAAGTCATGTCCGATTCTGAGGGTTTACCAGTAAATCAGGAAGCTTCAACACTTATCATTAACCCACCTTCAGAAACTGAGACGATAACAGAAGCGAAGGAAAATGAATTGGAGGAAATTCCCAAGGATCATTTCTTGCACGGTGCCGAAACAGCTTCTGTGGAAAAAGAAGAAGAGAAGGAAGTAAATTGTCCGCCAGAAATTGAGGGGAGGAACATAGTTGCAAGTGAATCTGAAGAGGCAGTAAGAGATGCTAGGAGAAAAGAGGAACAAAATCAGGACAGAGAGCTATTACAATGGATGATTGAGGACAATGAGAAGATGATGGGGCTAATGGCAGAACTTTTTGAGAGGAATGTAATTCAAACAAGACTTCTCAGTTCTCTGTCTGAGAGAGTTCAGAAACTGGAGAAAGCGTTTGCCTGTGAAAAGTTGAGGAGGAAGAAGAGGATTGATAGTTCCGATAAAACACCAGATACCAAGAAATGTGATCAGAAACAGTGAATTCTAAGCATCCCATTAGTGTTGTTTATATTGAGAGCAAATTTCCATCATTTCGGTCTTGTTTTGTAAATTTGATGCTCGTCGATTGGTTTGTTTATATTGCTCTTTCCGGTGAAGTGGTTTGCCTGTGAATTTTGGTAAACGAACAGAAAATTTTTGATTTCGCTGTTTATCGAATCTCTCTATTATAACCCATTAGCTTAATATGGGGCCGAATCCCTCGGACCATGCATCTCATCAGTCATTTTCATTTTCAATTCTTTTTGTTTTTAGTTAGAAATGGCAAGTTAAAACTTGAAAGTTACAACCCATACATAAAACCAAAAATTATGTTAAAAAAAATCCCAAAGCTGGCGAAAAAGATTTGATATGCAGATTCTAACGTCTTCATTCATATAATTTGCCTCTAGCAATAAAATCAGCATAGTCAAGCTCCAACTTTCATTTATCTCTGTTGTAATCATTTCAAGAATTACCAAAAAATCTATACAATTAAGAACCTTTTTAATTAAATAAAATTTACGGATCTGAAGGCTGGTTAAAAGGTTAGTAGCTCTACGAAAGTTATTGTTTTAGTAGTAGCTTTATAAATGAAGGAGAAAAACCTAATTTTCTTGTAACCACAATAATCATTTCCCTTTTGGGTTTCTGATCACCCCTCCTCAAGAAGCTTAATGACAATAAATAATACTCAATTATGACCTCGAGACTATAATGACAAAAATTGACTTGAAGCGAAATTTCATGGAAAAGGATTAATATCTGAAGGCAAATGTCTAAAAACCCTATGACATGTAATGGGTCTCGGAAAGAGACCAAACGATTTAAAGTCCAACACTTAACAAGATTCAATGAAGAAATATAGCACTGCTTATGATGTCAGGTGGGTATGGAAGAGTTGTGCGAATGTACCCCCCATGATCAACTCCAAATCAGATAGAGAAAAAGAAATCTCCTTGGCAATAAGTTGCACTGCTTCTTTGGCTCCCTTGTACCCACATTTAGGAACAACATACGGAAAATCACTGCACATACATACCAAGGTTAGATTCTTCTGGGAAAAAACGTTACAATGTTTAATTATGTTTGAGATAAGGCGTTACCTGCCCCACATTACACGGTTAGCACCAAAGCTGGATACAACCTGGGACAACACAGGACACAAATCCAGATATGGAAATTGCAATCTTGACAGTCTGAAAAGTGCGCTAAATTTCACGTATACCTATCAAAGTTTTACGAGATGTTTCAGGACAATGCGAGGATTTGAAAAATCACATCAGATTCCAACTAAATCAATGAGCAGATTTCAGATATTTTAACAGACGCAAATTAAGGCCTCAAAGGCAAAAGTCTGCAGTTTTAGTTCAAACAATAATTTCAGCAATATAGTTGAAATTCCAAGAGTATAAGCAGCCTTAGAGGGTGGGAGAATCAGGCACGTACTTGTGGGAATTTTGATAGATTCAAAAGCTGAGAGAAGACATGACTTTCCTCATCATTTCTGTAACATAACATTCAAATAAGAGTATATTTCTTGGCCTAAAAAACAATAATAATATGATAGCTCACGTTAGTGGTTTGCAGAAGGCTACGTGATCAAGCAATACAACTGTTGATGGAAAGTCTGCACATAGTTGCTCAATTTCTGAAATGTACTGATCAAGCCCCTGAAAGAATTCAACTAATCATTTCATACAGTCTGCAGAACCTCACGTTTAAAAAGAAAAAATGGTCAAACGCCAGTGAGGAAATGTGGCAGTGCCATTATCCAAAGGTAGAAATATTCTCATAATGCCAAAAAAAAAACAAATAGAAATATGTATATCCAAGTATGCCCATAATGAGGGGGGAGGAAACTCTACAAAATAATTCTTCAGCGCTTCTAGGTTAGGGATACAGGAAACACCTTCATGCACAAGAATCCCACTGCCACTTTAAGTTCTCCCGCTTTTGAAAAAATAGCTTTTCCTATTTCATTTGTCATCTGCAATGACATTAAGCATGGCAGTCCAAATTATTAAAAGATGATGGACTTACAATTTAAAGGAGAAAAGAAAAGGGAGAATTGCATTTAAATCCTAAGTCAGAAAAATAATTCATTGACAAATCCCATAGTAGCTCCCTAACTAGTCAATAATTGCTCCTCACTTGTCAATAGGAACTTTTCTAATATTATTTCTCTTACTTGAGACCTACACGCAATTCTCCCTACATTAGTCTTGCTTAAAATTAGTGTTAACAATATGGTTCTTTTAATGCTGAACTTATTGATAACATGTTTCAATTCTTGATTGTCATGCCTTACAAACATACACCTAGAAACAAAAATTATACGAAGTTAATATGTTGTTTGTATAGAGAGACATTTTAAGCACCACTCATTTACTATTCAAAATTAAAAACAACATTTCATCTATCGCTGTTAAAACAAGTAAGAAACAATGCAGAGAGGAGAAGAAAACTGACCAAATCATAAGATTAAAAAAGTACTAGTACTTATGTTCTTTTGTTTTGCCTTAAACATGCACACCTAGACAAGGTAAATAGCTATTCTTGCAAAACGTCCCAACGCAATAAATTCAGAAGTACAGATCCTTCAATCAAAATGCATCCAGAAAACATCAAATTTATAGAACTTAGATGAAGAAGACTGAGCGTACAAAGTTTAGTTTGGGGCATCACACATGAAATACTGGAAGCTGAAAATTAAAATTCCACATGCAAAAAGTTAGTAAATAGAGAAAGAATGAAAATCACACCATGAGATTTTCCTAATTCAGCCCTCTCTGACCTACATTTAATTCCTCAAATCCAAGTGATCTTATTTATTATAAACTTAACAAGGATTGCTTTCTGAGCTCACTACCAACTTCAAGGTTTAAACTAATTAGTAAGTCTAGGTATTCTAGCACACCTATAACTTGTACTTTTTGGCTCTACACCCACCTCACCTCACCCCACATTGATTTCACCAAGAAAGATTTTTGCAATTAGAGAAGAAAAATCCTTATGCAAGAGGGACTGTGATATAACCTCTTCTCACTTTGAATCTCTAAATAACATAACACAATAATATCTGAAAAATTAGGAGGTTTGATATTAAAATGTTCAAAACAGAATCAGTGTTACAAAAGGGAAACTCCACTGATTCTGGACAAACCTCTACTGAAATACAAAGAGGAGAAATCACACTAACGCATACAAGGTTCCCTCTGGGGTTTTGAGAGTCCAGCACCTCCAAAAAAAACACCCTTAATACATAAAATAAGTCATACCCCTTCCTAACGAAGAGAGTCCCTATATATTACCAACAAGATGCAAGTCACCAGACCCAAGATGCTTTTAGCAAAGCAGCTACAGCCCAACTACTGCCACCTAATCATTTATATCTTTCTCCAAATTGGTGGGAATCTCTTGGTCAACATTCTGAGCCCAAAAAGGCAGTGTCCCACTTCTATGAATATGCCTAGGTTTTCTCTTATATGTGTGAGCAGTAAAAGTGATCCTATCAGACTACAACAAAGTTCAAACTCAAACCCTTGTAAGCTGGATAAAACTAGATGTTAAGCTCCCACAGAATAAGTATATTACAAACAGATGTTCTGTTCAAGCGATAACTTTTCTGTTATCACCTCTTTATTCTGCTCTACGAATATAGTTATTGAGAATGTAACCTCCAAGCATCTTGGCCAATGGCTTATTTTGAAAAGAGGAGTAATCTCAATTCAATAATAGTTCATCTTCAACGTTCCTTCCTTTCTGTTTCTAGCTGCAATTTGCAACATACAAACGGAAATACCTAATGTTGCAGAGAAGTTGGAATGAAAGATGCAGCATGAAGGCATAGCTCTCTCCTTCTCTATTTGTTGAGGGAAAGACCATGAGAAGTTAAATAATTGCTTCTCTTTCTACCAAGGCAGCAACATCCAAGGGGGATAAAATAAGGCTTTTGTCAAATAAATAAAACAAGAATTTAAACTTTCACAATCATTTCTTATTACCTATACACTAAGCATTGCTCTGAACAGGAGAAGAGGCACGTATAAGGTTGCTTTTTTTTTTTTACGTTACTGGTATTACCAACAATCAATCCCCCGGGCGGGGTGTTTTATATTCCCCCTCTGGCTTTGTTTTGCTGCCTACTCGCCTTCTTTATCCTCTAGGTCACAAACATGCAGTGTCACCTAAACATCCACCACACAGTTAGGCTTGATGCTACAAAAAGGACACGTCCCACTTCAGCCTCTTGGTTAGAATCTCCAAGACTCCAGCAGTGCAAGTCCAACGAACCTCCATGCTGTTCTCAGCAAGTCCTTATAGAGGCATTTCATAGTACTACTTTTTGATAGACAAAATACTTCATTTTAACCATACAATTTAAAAGCAGCCCTATATATAGTACGCCGAGAATTGAACGGAAATCATTAGCTTCTATAAGAACTTACATCCCTCTTATCCCAAGTGTAGATGTTGGAGTGTCAAATGCATTAATCAAATGTTTACAAAGCTTACAAGGGAGTCTTTGGCATCTAATATATAACAATGAAACCAATCCTATACTTTGGACTTTTCCCTTCACCCTTTTGTTCTGATTTATGTAGTGAACTACTTCTTCACACTAGTTTGGTGAGCATCACGTGTTTGGTGTAGTTACAACTTTTTATGCATTTTTACCACTCTTCGTATTGTTTGGATCTCATCTTATTGAATTCTTTTTTTCCTTTTACTAGTTGAAACTCCTTCATGCTTGTAAAATGTAAGGATTTTCATCTTTTGCATTCCCATATAACCTTTGTTTTTCTTGAAAATATCCCTACCTGAGAGGGGGGCATCCTTGCTTTAGATAATTACTTTCCCAATCAATGACTCGTATTTCTTAATCATAAAGAAAAATCCAGAATTCCTTAACTTATCCATATAACCTTTGTTTTTCTTGAAAATATCCCTACCTGAGAGGGGGGCATCCTTACTTTAGATAATTACTTTCCCAATCAATGACTAGTATTTCTGAATCATAAAGAAAAATCAAGAATTCTTTAACTTATCCAATCCCTATACCTTTTATCTCCTGTTTCAAAAATTATATTAAATAACAATATCATTAGCTTCCTAAGCATCCTTCAAGATACACAAGGTGACATAAATTTAAAGCGCTTACTATTTTTACATGGGCTGATATTAATTGTGCCCACATATAACTTGGTAAGTCCTATAAAATTTATTTTATGTGCCCAAACATATTTTAATCCCAAATACAATTTAATTTTTCAGATTATTTTAATCCCAAGGAACACAAGAGTATTAATGAAAACTAAAACGACCAATTCCCTACAATGGCCTCATGCTCAAAAAAAAAAAAAAAAACAGAGGTGACTTCTTGTCACTCCATAAATGGAATTATATAATATGTATAAAAAGTTTTGAAAATTATTAAAAAGTTTATAACGGGGGATTTTTCCCTGCATTTGGCTAAAACCACGTTTTTCTTCCTGGTTTGGAAAAAGAATATTCTTAATCGTCCTAATGCATGCGAAAGATTCTAGAAAAAATTTGATGTCACGGCCTAATGAAGCATATACTCTAAATAGTTTTCTTGTAAAGGTTCCTCAAAATTATTTTTTCCAGTAGAGACAATCGCCACTAGTATTTAACCACATCTAAGAGAAAGGTAATTCCTTCTCTTTCCAAAGAACATTCAACTGACAAATAATGACACATTAAAGTGAGATAGAACGGCATGGATAGAGAGAGAAGAGCTGAAGCACTGACATCTAGCACAAACCTTGAAGGGACACACATAAATGGAGGGAGTGACGGGAGAGTATACCTTTTCTCCAGATGGCCACAAAGAAGGGTTAAATCGTACAGCACGATAGCCATCCTAGCATAAATGAAACGAAAACTTCAGCAGTTTCAGTCAAAACATAATCACTTATTCCAATATAAAGTACAAATCACTTAAGACCTGTAAAACAAGGTGTTCAAACTGCTTAATGCCACTTCCGTCAGCAGCTGGATTAGCAAGGCAACAACCAACAAATTTTGTTGGGTATTTCTTCAGGACGCTGTCCGGTAAAAATAGTTGGGATGAGACAGACTATGACACGCATATTGAAGATGTCTGAAGTTGAATGCCATGAATCACATGTACGGTTGTCAAAATAGAAAAGTCTACTCCACTGAATAATCGTTCAGCTCAATCTATAGCTAATATCATGGAAAAACTACTAACTTGATTATGTGCAGCTCAAAACACACAAAGAATTAAATTAGCCATCTCATGATTGACTACCATCTATCGGTGTCTAAAAATCCCTATGCCTAGCAGACGGAAAATAAATAATCTCTTTCCTATCAACAGAGGCTCCTTTCTAAGTAGGAAACACTCAACATGCATATAAATAGAAATGTTCCTTCCTTTTTACAATTAATCAAGGAAATACTCCTCCTGTCCTAAATATAAGACATATTTGAGGAGTTGATTTTGGTCCTAAATATGAGATAAAATTTTCATATTAGTCAATATTTTCCTATTTTATCCCCTGATATGTTATTGAAAATTGAGTAGAAATCCCTAATCCCCAATTTAATTCTTAATCCCTCTTATTTTACCTATTTCATTAGATTGGGCTCAAGTAATTAAGCCTAATAGGCCCATTAGGAATAGTAATCTGTAATTAGTGCCTAAGATTAGATGTCTTAACTCTATAAATAGATATTCATATTACCATTTACTAGTTGTTGATCAGTTTTGTATTGTGGTACATAATTGAACTCTCTTTGATAAACACCAATAAAAATACCGTATTCCTCTATTTCTCTCTCTTCTTCTTCTTCTACTACTCTTTTCTTATCGTTCTATATCAAGTGGTATCAGAGCTAGTAGGTGAATTACTTGAAAATGGGGTCATTCAAAAGAGTTCCTCTCCTTTTTCAGCACCTGTTGTGCTAGTTAAGAAAAAAGATGGCTCTTGGAACATGTGAATCGATTTTAGAGAGCTTAATAATAAAACCATGAAGAAGCAATATTCCATTCCATTAGTAGAGGATCTCCTAGATGAGCTTCACCTTGCAAAGTGGTTTACTAAACTTGATTTGCAGGCCAGTTACCATCAGATTCATATAGAGCCTCAAGATGTGTACAAAACAGCATTTAAGACCCATTCCGGCCATTACAAATGGCTAGTCATGCCATTTGGTTTGACCAATGCTCCGGCCACATTCCAAAGGGCCATGAATGATAGTTTTCAATCTCTCTTGAGAAAGTTTGTGCTGGTGTTTTTTAATGACATACTAATATAAAGTTCTTCCATTGTAGAACATGCAAGGCACTTGGAGGAAGTACTTAATATATTGCGCCAGCACCACTACTTTGTGAAGAGGAGCAAGTGCACCTTTGCTGCCACTTCCGTGGAGTATTTGGGACTATCATAAGTGAAGGCACAGCTTCAACCAATCCAAAGAAGATACAAGCAGTTGCTGATTGGCCCGAACCGAAAACAGTGAAGCAATTGAGGGCTTTCCCTGGCCTTACTGGTTATTATAGGCGCTTCATCAAGAGCTATGGGAGCTTAGCAAAGCCTTTGACTAATTTGCTAAGGAAAGATGGCTTCAAATGGTCAGATGCAGCTGCTGCCTCCTTCATTCAGCTTAAAAATGCTCTTGATTCGGCACTGGTTTTGGCACTTCCAGACTTTACTAAGGTGTTTGTGGTTGAGTCAAATGCATGTGGGGCTGGTATTGGGGCTGTTTTAATGCAACAAGGGCAGCCACTTATCTTTTCCACCAAGGCTCTAGGTCCCAAGAACATGAAACTATATATATGAGAAGGAGTTCCTAGCGGTGGTACATGCAATCAAACATTGGCATCAATATTTGGAAAGGAGTAAATTTATTATTCGCTCTTATCAGTTAAGTCTCAAATATTTGCTTGGTCAAAAACTTAAAACTCCCTTTCAAATGTACTGGATTGCTAAATTGATGGGCTATGATTATGATATTCATTACAAGAAGGGCAATGATAATCTTGTGGCTAATGCATTATCTAGGCTTCATGGTTTCCAATTGACGCAGATTACTCTTGATATTTACTCTCCCAAATTGTTAGAGCAAATAAAGGCAAGTTGGGAGAATGGCAATGAGATTAGACCTATTCTTTGGGAATTGCAACAAGGAGGAAATTTAGGCAAATACACATGGGATGGCACTCATTTATAGAAGAATAACAAATTGGTAATTGGAAAAGATCCAACACTTAGACAAAAGTTGCTTGAGTGGATATATACTAGCCCACAAGGGGGGCATTCAAGTATAAATGCTACCTACTCTAAAGTTAAAGGGCCGTTTTGGTGGAAGCATTTACATAACGATGTGCAATACTTTGTGAAAGGGTGTGATGCTTGTGCACGTTGCAAATATGGGACGGTTGCTACACCCGCTTTACTTCAGCCTCTACCAATTCCAAACAAGGTTTCAAAGAGTATAGCAATATTTCATTGAGGAGCTTCCTAAGTCCAACAGTAAAGAAGTTATTTCGGTGGTAATTAATAGAGTGACAAAGTATGCCCATTTCATTGCTTTGTCTCACCCATTTTCAGCATCTTCACTTGCTCAAGCTTTCCTAGACAACATCTATAAGCTACATGGAGCCCCTACAAAAATTATAAGTGACAGAGATCCTATAGTTGTTAGCAACTTTTGGAAGAAGACTCTCAAGGCATTAAAGGTTGAACAAAAGCTCTCTTCAGCCTATCAACCTAAAGCCGATGGGCAATCCAAGGTATTAAATCGTTGTTTGGAGTCTTATCTTCAGTGTATGTGTTGGGAATGTCCTAGGGGGTGGAGTACTTGGTTATCCCTAGCTGAATGGTGGTATAACACTACTTTCCATACATCTACAAAGGCTACACCTTATGAATTATTGTATGGGCAGAAGCCAGCCATTTACACACTTTATGTACCTAGATCAGCCATTGTAGAGGCTGTGGATCGAAGCTTTGTTGTAAGAGAACACGTGCTTGCTGTTTTAAAATATCATCTCCATAGGTCAGCAAACATGATGAAACAGAAGGCTGATTTAAAGAGGTCTGGTCGCTCTTTTGAAGTAGGGCAATGGTTATTTCTGAAATTGCAACCTTATAGACAAGTTTCAACAGCTACTAGAAGTTCTCAAAAGCTTAATCCCAGATTTTTTGGTTCCTACAAGGTGGTAAGAAAGGTAATACTAGTGGCTTACACCCTTCAGCTTCTAGAAGAGTCTAGGATCCACCCTACATTCCATGTGTCACTGCTGCAATTGTGTCCAAAGCCTACGGTTAGACAAAGACATCCTTCGAATAATTGGCCAGCACTTCCTACTAATTTATATCCTAAAAAGATCCCAAGTCAGCGCGGGGAAGGAAGAAAAAGAGGATCATAACTGAAGTATTGGTCCAATAGAGAGGCTTGCCCGATGAAGAAGTTATGTGGACATCTCTGTTCAGTCTACAAAGGGAATTTCCAGAATTTCAGATTGAACAACCTTGAGGGCAAGGATGTTTTTGAGGGAGGGCAATTGATATGTTATTGAAAATTGAGTAGAAATCCCTAATCCCCAATTGAACTCTTAATCCCCAGGTTTTGGAACCCGGACCGGACCAATCGGTCCAGCCCGGGAACCGCCGAACCGGTGCCCAAACCAGTCCAGTTCAGTGGGTCAACCCGATCCTTTTTTTTTTATTAAAATCATTTTTTTATTTTTTCTTAAGAAATTTTTATTAATAACCCTGAAATCTTCTCTCTCTCACCGGTTTAGTCCCGGTTTGACTCCAATCTGACCCACTAACCCTTGACCCAGTACCCCGATCAGTTCAATGACCGGTCCGGGTTTCAAAACGTTGCTTAATCCCTCTTATTTCCCCTGTTTCATTAGTTGGGCTCAAGTAAGACTAATTGTGCCTAATTAAGCCTAATAGGCCCATTAGGAATAGTAATATGTAATTAGCACATAAGAGAAGATGTCTTAACTCCATAAATAGATACTCTTATTGATCAGATCCCATGATTCTCTCCTCCTATCATGCCTTAATTACTAGTTTTTTTGTGATTCTGTCATTATTGTATTTCCTAATATATATTCACTTATTAGCCTATATAATGTACTATTGATCATTGGAATAAAACAATCAATTACAGAGAGCATTTCTCTCTTCATGGTATTAGAGAACTGAAAGAGTGTTCTGCTCCATTGATGTCCAATGAGCAGTGAGAGAGCGAGACACCGTGAGAGGAGAGAGAAAGAGAGGTTCAGGTTTGAAAAGTCTTCTGTTGAAGAGCAATTGGCATCTCATCGCCTCCCCAGCCGTGATCAGAACCATCAGAGCGGCACATCCATGAAGTTTGACAGCAGTTTCTGGTGAGATTTTTTTTTTCAGAACCATGGATGCTTCCAATTTTCCTCCCTTATTCGGCTCTACCACTCCAAATCCACAAAATTCTAGATCTCTTTCGTTAGCTCTTATGTCCCATACTAATTCATCTATTCAAAGTAATTCTTCTTCCTCATCTACCTCAACTATCACTACATCAGATCTGACCTCTATACTAGAAAGCCATAAGATGGTCATTAACCATAAACTTAATGGCAAAAATTATCTCCATTGGTCATAAAGTGTATTGAGGTATCTAAGGGGAAAAAAGAAAGAGAAGTATATCAATGGTGAAGCTACACAACTTGCTCATGATGATCCACAATTTGACACTTGGTTTGTTGAAAATAACCTAGTGATGAGTTGGTTGTGTAATTTGATAACTTTGGATATCAGTGAAGGATATCTCCTTGCTAACACAGCAAAGGAGATATAGGATGCAGCTAGGAGAACATATTCTTCCCTTGACAATACAGCTGCCTTGATCCATCTAAAGCGCCAACTTTGAGACTTGAGACAAGATAATATGTCAGTGAATGAATACTATAATGCTTTGCTTAAATTGTGGCAACAACAGGATTTATTTGAAGTGCATCCATGGAAAGATCCTAATGATGCACAATTGTATAAGAAAATTCTAGAAGAAGGAAGGGTGTACGATTTTCTTCTTGGTCTAAATGACTCCTTTGAAGAAGTTAGAGGTACAAATTCTGGAAGAAGGAAGGGTGTACAATTTGAGGAAAGCAGAAAAATACTCCATCAAAGTGGGTCAAGTCATACTGAAAGTTCAGCCGTTGCTACAAGAGGTTCCCCGGTTGAAAAGAAATCAAATAAATGGTGTACCAATTGCAAAAAGAAAGGACATGTCAAAAAAGGAATGCTAGAAGTTGCATGGAAAACCGTCACAGGGAAACCAACTCCTCAGAGTCATTTTATTACTACTGATCACAAGGTTGATTGAGATAACAATATAACTCATAAGGAATTGCAAACTTTGTGCAGAATTATGGATCAACAAAACAAATCACACTCGGTTTCTAGTGTCAATCTGGTACAATCAGGTAACTTTATTATAGCTCTTAATGCTGCCATGACTACTGACAGTACTTGGATTGTTGACTCCGGTGCTATAGATCACATGACAGGTAATCGTATGTTATTTACCTCGTTAAAGATATGTCATGAGAATTTTAAAGTCAAAGTAGCCAATGGTGTATTCACTCCAGTAGAAGGCATTGGGACAGTTACACTTTCTAATCACTTGACAGTACATAATGTCCTATTTGTACCAATGCTTACTTGTAACTTGACATCTGTTAGCAAATTGACTGAATCAAAAATATGCCAGGAGATCTTTGACAATGATTTATATATTTTTTAGGATTTAACCTCGGCATGAACGATTGGGAGTTCTAGAGAGTAGGATACACTTTTCTACCTTGAGGACTCAAAAAAAGAATAAAAACACTTGGAATACAAGGAAGGCATTGGTTAGCTTAAATTCCCAAAATAATGATGTATTTATGTGGCATTGTCGTGCAGGCTATCCTAGTTATAATCATATGAAACATGTGTTTGCAAGTTTGTTTAATAAAAACTCCATTCCTTTTCATTGTGAAACATGTCAAATTGCCAAACAAACCCACTCTTCATGTCCAAAACAGTCTTATTCACCAATATCACCATTTACATTAATTCACAGTAATATTTGGGGTCCAGCAAGAACAAAAACCCTAACTAATGCCCGATGGTTTGTAACCTTCATTGATGACCATACTAAGCCTACTTGGGTTTATCTCATGAAGGAAAAATCAAAAGTAGCCATAGTTTTTCAAAATTTTTGTACCTCTGTGAAAAACCAATTTCAAACTTCAATTAAGGTACTATGGAGTGATAATGCAAAGGAGTACATGAGTGGAGCCTTTATAGGATTTCTTGATCAGCAAGGAATTCATCACCAAACCTCTTGTCCCTATATTTCTCAACAAAATGGTGTTGTTAAGAGAAAAAACCGACATCTTTTTGGAAGTAACCAGAACTTTATTAATGGAACGAAACGTGCCTACCATTTTTTTGGGCGATGCACTCCTCACTGCTGCTTATCTCATAAACAGAATGCTTACAAAAGTCCTTAATTATACCACACACCTATTCAAAAACTTCTTAAACCATTTCCCATTTGTCCTCTTATCAACCCATTACCACAAAAGGTGTTTAGATATGTTGTCTTTGTTCACAAACATGATGGCACCAAATTTGATGCCCGAGCTTAAAAGTGTATCTTCCTTGGTTACTCCTCTACTCAGATAGGCTACAAGTGCTATAATCCTATCTCAAAAAGGCTATCCATCTCTAGAGATGCCATGTTCGACAAGGAGGATGCATACTATCCCAAATTACCTATTCAGGGGGAGTACACATATTTTAAATGGCTAACTTCATCACCTACTCTATCCAAACAACTTGAACTTATTCCATCTCTACCTGAACCTACTCAACCTCAAACTGAACTTGTTCCATCCTTAACTGAACCTATTCCTCCTAAGCCTACTTCACCTGACGAAGTAGAAACACGTCAAAATCAATTCTAGGGTGGATGCAATATCTAAATCAGAAGATGGACAATCACAAGAAGCATATGATAGAAATGTCTCTTCTACTCAACAGAATGATTATGACTCCAACTCAGGATTAGATCCTGAAGAATTTGGATGGCCCCATTACTCTTAGAAAAAGGTTAAGATTTTGCACTCAGTACCCAATGCAATGATTTGTTTCGTATGGTAACTTGTCTTCCAAGATGCAAAGCTTCATTGTAAACAATGCACCAATCAAAATACCAAAAACCTTCCAGCAAGCTATAACTAATCCAAACTGGAAGCAAGCTGCAGAAAAAGAGCTGAAAGTGCTCAAAGAAAATAAAACTTGGGAGATCACAACTCTTCCTAAAGGAAAGAAACTAGTAGGGTGCAAGTGGATCTTTACA
>JBAGKO010163931.1:0-20115 GCA_037177275.1 Acacia concinna | reverse complement strand
GACCACATGACATGTGTCCCTTCCTTTTCCTCCTCTTCAAGTTTCTTTGACTCTTCTTCATTAAGGAAAATGGCGCAGGGTCTGGGTTGGGTTGTGGGTTCCACCCAATCCAGTATCATGTCCCCTCTTTTCCTGTATTGTCTTATTTAATTCAGAAATTTCAGAAAATTCATTTTATACCGAAAAATTCTGAAACATTACCCAAAAATCTGAAAATGGCCTAGAAGGCTACCATAAAAATTTCAGAATTTTTCGAGCTCTGGAACTTCAAAAAATAATTTTTCTGCGAAGAAGTCCCTTATACTGGCGATAATCGATATTCCAAAATTTTTTAAAATTTCTCTGGACTTCTTCTCAACCTCCAATCAACTCCATTCATCTTCTAAAATCATATACTAATTTTTCTCAATCTCAGTCCAGAACAACGAGGCCTCTAGATATCTGCTGTAGTTCATTTTTGGCCAAAAACCCAGTCTAACCAAAAATTAATAAAATAATCATAAAATCACAAAAAATTTATATGACCTCTAAAAATTATTCTAACTGCTCCATGATGTTCTGGATGCTCTAAAATAATTTCTGGGAATTTTCGGGGCTTATGGACAAGTCCAAAATTTAACCTCTAACTTTGCCAAATTTTCACTTTTTGCATAGAGGTCTTTCCCTAGCTTTCACTTCAAAAGTTAGGAGATCTTTATCTCCTTTATAGACTAATGCCCTTTACTCATCCAAATTTCCTCATCTAGACTCCGAAAAATATCCGAGTACGACCCTTGTCTACCCGAAATCCTCTATCTAGGCCTAGAAAAATTTATGGGATGTTACAGTTAAAATCAAAATTTCCCCCTCCTACCCCCACCAAAAAAAAAAATTTAGAGCCTCAACGTAAATGTCTAAACTTATACTATCTCGATATTGGAAAGTCTCATTACATGACATTTCATCACAGGCCGATTCTCGGAAACACTCCCCCGCTTCAGCGTCATATTTTGCACGGTTAAAAAAAGGGACCATTTTAATCAGATAATAAATAAATAAAGGACGATTTCGATTATCTGATTTTATCCTTTGTATATATTATAAATTGATTATGATGGTCATTATTCAGTTTATACCATTGCAAGTAATTATGAGAATGTTCTTCAATTGATCAGGGCCCTATAGCCAATAAATAAACACCATGCTTCACTCTAACATCTTTTTGAAGTATGAGAATATGAGTTTAAACTCTTTCTAAGTATAATAGTGTATGAGTACCAACACATGGTTGATCTAACAATATAAGAATCCAATAAATCTTTTGGAGCTCGAGTTGAATTCCCAAAAGGGATGCATGTGCTAGGATTACCCATTGAAAAGAAAAATTATGTTTTATTCTAATAAAAATGTTAATTTTTTTCTTTCATTTATTTCAACAAGATATTGGGTGGTAAGGGCCCAAGATATTTTGAATCTTTTTCAAAATTTCCTTGCCAATCTACATGAAAGAGATTCCCGGAAGTCCACAGAAAAAACTTGATATGACTATAGTGATTTCGTCTTTTGACTTATAGGCACTCTAATCCAATAGGATTAGTTTAGCCGAATGAATTTTAAAATAATGAAATTTCGATTTCCCATTTCTATTTACTTTTAAGATAAAGGCTTTTGATTTGGTCAACATCACTATTTTGGGAGGGCAATGGCATTGGGATTCAAAAAAAATTAGATGAAAATCAATTAGATTCAATTACGAGGCAATGAATGAAAACCACATTATGGTTACAATAAAAGTAGTAAATGCAATTAAATGGAATAAAATCAAAATTTAGATGAATGCCGTTGAATTGATTTTTTTTTTTTTGAAGATGCATATATTAAATGTGAATTACATATTTTTTTCTTTTTTGATAGAAAAAATTTTGGAAGGGGGTTGGGCTCACCCACGATCCAAGGGCAGGGCGAAATCTCCATTCCTCCTAGGTGATACCAATGTCGGGCAGGGCGAGCCGTCAATTACCCTCAAGCGTTAACTTAGGCACCCTGGAGATAGGATGCCTCCTCAAGCGCCGCGACTGAAACCACAACTAAGTGGTCTTTTCAGGAATCGAGCATCACTCCATTTGTGAGCGTGTCCAACCCTCTCGCCAGTTGAACCCACGGACAATGGGTCATATTTTTTTCTTTTGGCCAAGTGAATAACATCTTTTTTATATAAATAATGAGATTTATATTTCAAATTAATAAGAAGTAATAATTTGTGCTTAGTAGTTATTTATTTATTCACTATTGGAAAAATAATGTATATCTTTAGTAAACATAAACCCCAATATCACAAATGAATTAGTCGAGAAATTCTGGTGTGAACCCCATTTGTCATGTCATTAATAGTTTAACTAATTAAAATATAACAATTTATGATTTGATATAACACTTCTTAAATATTAGCTAACATTTTGATAATATTAAAGGATCTCACAAGATTTACTTTCTTGTGAAATCTTAATTTAAGGAATTGTTTTTTAAAAAAAAGAATAAATAATGTGAATTATATAAGCAACCAACTAAAATCAATATTAGCTGAATTTTTATATTTTAATTAGTTGAACCACAAATACAATCACAAACTGGGTTCACACAAAAAATTCTCAAATAAGAATGGGAATCAAGCACATTAGAATGAACCTAATTTAGAGTGATGAGGAGTTCGCTTTAATTGTGCTCAACTGTATGGGGAAATACGTTCAAACCATTGTGTAATCAATTAAGTAATAAGTGAATTGGAAAATACCTATTACGAGTTGGAAAGAACAAAATGAATTTAAAAATATAAATATCAATCAGGGGTAGTTGTAATGGGAATTAATTTGATATTCAAGTCCACAACGCCTAATCAGGTACTACCTCCGTTTTAAATTATAAAAAACAATGTCACACATGCTCCTTTTCAAAACATAAAATATCCAATTGTTAGAGAGTTAGCTAGCTGTTAGTCTTTAATTACAATTAAACTTGACTCCAAAATATAGTGGATAAGGATGGTTGGACTCAATCTCTAGAGGAACACGTCTCATTGTTATCTCACTTCATTTGCCCTATATCTTCATAAAAAAAATCAGAAAATTACACAAATAATAGCTTAGGATTTATTCACTTTTGCACTAAACAAATTTCTCTCAACTTGCTTAATTATTTAGTTTAATTTGTAGCTCATTAGATTGCTTAAAAACTTTACCAATTTTTCTAGGCTCCTGGTGGAAAAATGACATAGGCAAACCACCATGTTGCATTAGCTTAGTCTTCTTTGATTTTTAGGAGATATGACTAACCACCCTACCAACAGGGAGTGTGTCCAAGATATAGGGTACCTCCTTGTCTATGGGTAAAGCTGCCCAAGTAATTTCCTGTAGAAAATGACAAACACAACAAATATACCCTCCAAATAACCACACATATAAGTGAATAAATCATAAGTCAAGTCACAAGTAAGCACTTCAAAAGTTAAAGTGTGTGTCTCAGCAAGAAAAATTCTGTCAAAAGCCAAATCATGTCCAACTAATGTAACATATATAATATGAGGCTCAAGACAATGAGTGACAAAGGAAGTATGCACATAGTATCCTAAATCTGGAGGTAGATCGCATGATAGGACCCTCTTGACAAATTGGTGTGCATATGAGATTGAATCAATATATACAAGAGAATGATGCAAAGTAGAATTAGTCAAAGCAAGTGTCACGTCTCCTAAGTATCTAGATAATGCAATACAGTCAGAGTCACTAGTAAGAGTACTAGAAATAGTGATAGAGAGACTAGATTGAGTACAAGCAAGTATAAGCTCATCATTGCCTAACTCAGGAAGCAAATCACATGACAAGGGCTCTACAATGCATGGCAAATTGTATAGAGATAAATTAGAGCATGTAGAAAACAAAACATCATGCAAAAGAGAGTCAAAGCATTCCAAATCAGTCACACAAGCATCAGCCACCATCAGAGAACAAGTATACTTAACATCAACAAGAAGTGAAGCATCACAAAATAAATGTGCATGAGAACCAAGCAAAAGGCTATCATGAGCATGCAAAGGTGAAGGGGAGATAGATTTCAAGAGGGAATCATCATCTTTTGTAATATACTCTAAGCTTGGCACATCTTCATGAATATCCTCAATAATGAGAAGCATAGGAGTAAGCAATTTATATTTTTATCTTCTTGATCTTATTCTTCTCATCCTCAATTTGATTTGCAAGGATTTTCTAGACAATTTGGTGGTGGGGAAGGGTGGTGCCTCATAGGAGAGAGCACTAGCAATTTGATGGGTAGGTTGTGGCACAATAGGAACAGGTGTAGGGATATATTCTTTTAGCTCCAAAGTGTGGTTAGGTTGTGGTGGTGAAGTGGGAGGGACATGTGTAGCATCTTCCTCTTGTGTTGCACTCAACACTTGAGAAAGTGAAGCCCGTGCAGATCCACTAGACTCTTCCCATCATATATGGTCAGTGATGGGGTGCTTAAGATCAATCATAGCATTAAGAGAAGTGAAATATTTCTCCAAAGTACTAGTGGTTAGGGAAGCTTCAAATAAGAATTTATGGACATCCCCTAATAGCTCAACAACTTCCCTTAGAGCTTGCAATCGGTCATCATTATTTGGTAGAGCGATGATAGAGTGCATATTTACTTGAGCATCATAAAAAGTAAAGGTATCCTCTCTAGGAAGTTGTTTATCAAGAAAAGCAAGAATAGCCAACTCAAAAGAATTACCAAGCAAATCATGCTCAACAATGTTAGGGCAAGCATTAAAACTCTACACGAAAATAGGGCAGCACCACTAACCAGAATCAGAATTCCAGAACTTTTACCCTAATTTCATAGAATTATAACTCTTAATCTACAACTCCAAAATGCATAATTTAGGACTCATTTTAAATCTCAATGTGTCCCCTAAGTCCCTACCAAATTTCAGAGCAAAAGGAGTTCATTTGCTCTATCAAAGCTCAACATGAAACAGGACCCTTTGTTGAATCCGAAAATGCAATTCCTACTTACATCCATTTGTATTCCCTTTTTATTCCAACTCTTTTAATCACAATTAAGGCACCAATATGAACATCTAATTCTAGAGACCATTAACCATGGGATCCCCTCAATTTTAACCCAAATAAAGCATACATTCCAGAGGTCCAGAATCAGCCAAACAGAACCACAAAGAATTCAAATTTTGTTGCAAGAAAATGGCCCCAATTTCAGATTTGGCTTTTAGAAATCTTCTTAATTCCATAATTATACAACCCCAACTTCCCAATTTCTACATGAATGCCAAGAGGGAAGCCAAAAATTTGAAAGGGGAAGAAAGAATTTCGAACTCACCACTATAATCCTCCTCCTCCTCTTCTTCGACCTCACTCTCACTCTCACTCTCTCACGGTTTTTCCCTTTGCTTCAACGACGGTGAAGTGGTTGAAAGCTGGAAACGCAGCAGCAACAGAGTCCCTCGGCTTCTCCTTGGCTCGGCAACAATCGAAGAAACAAACTGCAGCAAAAGCCTTCACCCTCCTCTCAGTCTCACACTCCCGATCGCTCTCTCTTTCTTTCTTCGGTTTCTCTCTTTTCTCTCTTCATGAAGAACAAATGAAATGGTAAAGGGGTGGTGAATGGGTATGTGTGTGCTGACCGAAATACATATATGGCTGCAGCTACGTTTTTTTTCCTTTCTCTTAAGCCACGTAAGATGGAGGGAAAGAATGGTCAAAAGAATGGCTGACCATTTTGACCGATTTGTTCACTTTTTCTCCCTCCATAAAAGCAAGCAAATGGCTGGATATTCATACATATATGTGGACCATTTTGTGGCTGCTTTCTTTTCCTTTGCACACATGGAAGCAAAGTGAATGGCTAGTCAAAATTGCTTTGACCGAAGGAAACAATTATGTGGTTGTCTTTGCACATGTGGAAATTGAAGGAAAATGAATGATCAAAATGCAAGCCATGTAGTCCACTATTTTCCTTATAATTTCCCTAAAAAATTCTCATATCCTTAAAATCAACTAAGTCTCTACTTATTCTCCTCAAATTGCACCTAAATCATAAGATTATGATTTTATCCTGATTTAATGTGGTTCCCAAGAATTGGAATATTACATTAACGCCTTAACCTGTATTGCATAAAGATAATTTATCCAAAATGAGTAAATGTTATGGTTATACTTCCAAATTATATTTTGAAAAAAAGGAAGAGAACAAATATTATATATATAATTTGTAAAAGGAAAAAGAGAAAATAAAATAATCCTTTTGTTGAACATTGGAAAACTATTAAACACATCCTCTATTATTTGGCTTCCATTCATTATTATGGTTTATGGTTAACACCTACTACAAATTGTTCTCTCTTGGCCTCCTATGAGGTTGATTGACCAACTGAACATGTAAAATCCTTTTCTTAAAACTCAATTATCCATATACTTAATCAAAATCTTAAGATAATCAACCATACCATGACAAACAAAAAAGATTAAACCCAAATAAAATTATCATCTTTATTTTTCAAACATCAAATATTGTTGTGAAAGGTCCTCTTTCAAACCAAAGTTAACTATGATAGAAAATAATTAAACTAACTCATTTGACAATACCTATCATGGTTAAAAAGGATTAAAACCATATAGTCAATTTATTCATAATAGAAAAGACGCAAACTAAATATCTAAGAGCTATCATGGATAAGAAAACTTCTTTCTAACCATTTCATAATAGAAACTCTTCTTTACCATAATAAATTATCATAACACTTGGGCCTTGGGCTTCTTGAAGCCTAGAATATAACATTTAACCATAAGCCTAACTATTGAAACTATCTCCCATATCATATCAAAACACATTTCTAATATAAAAAATTATCAAAACATGCATCTCTGGATCCACAACATCATTTTAAGAAAACATTAAAAGCCTCTAGCCTTCTACTAGTTCATTAAGCTAGATATTGTTCAATAAAAAGTATGCAGTTAAATCAAAGTGTATGAAATGAGCCCTATGAGTGTTAATGTATATAAATATAAAACACATAAATAGACAGCAAAGGCTATACCAAGATTAACTATCTAAGCCTCCAAATTTCACCTCAACGTTCCCACATGGTAAGTATCACCTGAAAATGTTAAGAGTAATGGGTGTGACAAAAGCCTCAATAACTAAAGTTCCAACTTATCATACATACCAACATGTGCTAGTGAGGTGTTCATTGGGACAAAAAATAGCAATACATATAATGTCATTCAACAATATCATAATTACAAAGATTAACTCATTCAAGCCTCTCTCTAAGGAGGTATGAATACATATAAGCATAAGAAGGTCTATCAAATGGAATAGAAAATATCGAAACATATAATATCATTCACACAATCTCATAGTTATACACAAAATACATTCGAGTCTATCCCAAAGGAAGCATGTAAACATAGAAGCGTAAGAAGGAATATCTCTGTCATTATGGAGACATACACAAAAGCCACAAGTTTTATTCCTCTCTCTTAGGGACGAAAATGAGCTACCAAATCCTATTCTCTTCTCTAGGATAAATGAGTCATGTGGGCCTATCCCAATAGGGACAAATAAGCCACATTGGCCTATCTCAATAGGAACGAATAACCAATCCCATGTGCACTAATGGGAGGTATAATCACGTGATAGTATTTTTCTCTCACATAATCCACATAAGCCTATTCCTTTTTTTATTAGGAATTAAAAGAGCTACAAAAGCCTATCATTTTCTCTACGACAAATAAGCTATAGAGGCCTATCCCAATAAGGACAAATGACCAACCACATGTGTATTAGGGAGGTCTTATCATGTGATGATATTTTCTCTATTCTCTTTTCATCAACCATACTCAAATCCACCAATATCACAATATGAATAATGCATAATGGTTATCTCGTGATTATTCATAGTAATACTCTTACAAACAATATTCAAGACAATTTTCTCAATTCAAAAATATAACATGCTAGCATAAACTACATATCTCATGCTACTATTTCATATTACCAAAAATCTCTCAAAAGTAGGACATTAGCATATATGACAAGTGAAAATTAGTTACATCTCACCAAGCAAGGAAATAATACAAAACACCAACAATTCACAATCAATCTACACAATTACATAACCACATTAATAACTCCGAGTTATTTGGGAAATTTATTAATAATATATATACATATTCATGATTGATACATGTGTGTGTGTGTGTGTGTCAAGATATTTAACTATAAAAATAGTAAGAGTTTGTAATTTCTAAGACAAGAAAAATTATAAAATCTTTCATAAAATATGACTAATCATTTAAACACAAATTTATATTTTCTCTAATAATTTAAATCACTCAATTAAATCCTTAACAACTCCCAAATAACTTACTTTAACAAAAATCCTAAAATTCTCAAATTTAGAACTCAATTAAAATTCCCACCTTCAAATTTCAAGTTTAAATTTCAAACATAAGCCATAAAAAATTCAATAATACCTCCAACAAGTTCAATTAAATTATCAAACTCAAATTTAATCTTTAACAAAATCATATATATAAGCCCTAAACATTTAAGTAAAGTGTAAATTTTGAATTCTCAAAAGAACCAATAAATAAATCCAATCACATAGAACTCAACCACTAAAATAGCTCTACCTTATTATAGTTGTATATTGTTAAAACTAAACACTTGTTTAAGAATTTACTTCAAAAATTTTCTCTAACTACCTCAAAAATGCATCCAATAGAAATAACAAGTTGAGTAGAACAATGTTCATGAATGGGCTTTTGCAAATAGAAGTGATTTTACTTACCAAAATAAACCAAAAGCTTTAACCCTTAGGGTGTGTTTGGTTCAACTGAGGTTATATTAGGTGAGGTTTATTAAAGTTAGGTTAGGGGAGGTTATAAACTTATTTGGTTCAGGAAGAAGGGAGGTTAGGTTTAGTTTTATGTTTGGCTCAGAAGAGTAGGTTTTAGAGGAGTTAATTTTAATTGGATAAGTATGCCCTTATCTATTTATTTACATTTTTAAATATCTATTGATTTTATATGTTATTTTATTAACTTTGAGGTTATCAAATGGGTGCAAAAGTCATAGTGCTCCGTCAAGGTTAGATAACAGAAGTCCAAGTCGTGACCAGGAGAGATAGAAAGCACCTCCTACTTAAGGGCATCTAGGTCGTGACCTTAGAATTATCATGTCGTGACTTGGAGAGACAAAGAGTGCCTCCCACTCAAGAGACAAAGAACGCCTCCTACTTTGTCTTAGAATTGTCATGTCATGACCTGGAGAGACAGAGACAATCTCCCACTCAAGGGCATCCAAGTTGCAACCTCAGAATCTTCATGTCATGACTTGGAGAGAGATAGAGACCACCTCCCATTCTATGGTCGCAACCTGGATGCCCTTGGTAGGAGGTGTTCTCTGTCTCTCCAGGTCATGACTTAGATGGCTAAGGTCACGACTTTTGCACCCATTTGGTAAACTCAGAGTGACTTTTGCACACAAAAAAATCACTTATTACTGGATGCTCCGAGGGAATAATGTCATGTGTATTTTTCCACCTTTACCCAATATTTTAATATACTTTTCATAACTCCTATTTTTAATAGCTTTGATATTTTAACACATTTGGATTTTCTAATAAGTTCACCCTAGACAAAAAAGAATGAAATGGAATTGATAAAAGCAGCACCAAGTTGGACTAGCCATAACATAGGGAAAGAAAGTTTGTTCACATTTTTTTGTTTCCATTTGACACTAGCACAATAAACAAGCTTTGAACATGTAGGACTATCATGAAACAATATAATGGATTTACAACATGAACATTGTTTACATGTAAGCCATGATAGGTTGACAACTCCACGGTAATTTAATTAGCAACCATTGTTTAGATTTGAAGCTCTATCATGATGAGTCAGAAGGAGGAGAAAACATCAACTCAATAAGGAACATGCAAACAAACAATAGGAGGGCCAGATTTCATGTCCTCTACGATTAAATTCAAGAAAGCTTGGGCTATAAGACCTTCCTTACCTACCAGAAATGAAAATATATCAACTCATAGAAAGACAAGCATCCTTCGATTCACAGAAAGAACAATAAATACAAAGTGGTAACACTAACAACAAACTTATCGCCTACTTCAATATACTCGAGTGTAATCAAAGTCATATTGATCCATAATTAATGCAAAGGCTAGTCTATAATAATAAATATAAAGCATCCATCTTTCTAGGAAGGAAGTAGTATAAGGCCATAAGCACTTACCATCTCCAACACTTCATCATCCCATTATACCATAGGGCAAACAAGGACTCCACTACCAAGAAGCATAATTTTATCTGCATTTTTCCCTTCCTCCATTGTCACATTTTTACATATATTACATCATAAAAAAAAAAGCAGTTTCCATATTATTAGCAATCTACAAAAGCCCTATATTGCTAAGTTTCCAAAAGATCCATATGGTTAGCAAGTGATTATAAAGAATCTTTGTATGGGTTCCTCTCATAAAATAAGCTTTTAGGAAAAATGCTTTCATAATCATTTCATATTATTGAAAACAAAAGAAATTATTTTATGAAATTTTATTTAAGTTGAACCTATTGTTATTTTCTTCAACTTCTGCTATTGTTTTAAGAAAATACAAGCACTATTACTACAAGACACATATTCTAAAAATGGGTTAAACTATAATTTAACCCCCAACATTTTTAGGGAGGATCAATTTTAATCCTAACATTTTTTTGCTCAATTTCAATCCTAACGTTATTTATTTGAAGCAATTTATACCCTCACTAACAGATCTGTTCAAAGTGAGGTGTGTTGACCAATGATAAGACCATGTGGTTGATGAGGAGGATTAAATAATATGATGTGGTATACCATTTGACTGAAATTAAGTTATATTTTTTAAAAAAATGAAACCCAGTTTGTCGATTGTTAAAAGGAGATGCCCTAATTTACTCACAACATATTATTTAATACACCTCATCAGCCATATAGCCTTATCATTGGTCAACACACCTTACTTAACCATCAACTTAATAGTCAATTGAATAGATCTACTAGTGAGGGTATAAATTGCTCCAAATAAATAACATTGGGATTGAAATTGAGCCAAAAAAATGTTATGACTAAAATTGCTCCCCCAAAAAATGTTGGGGGTAAATTGCACTTAAACCCTTCTAAAAATAGTTGGTCGATTTAGACTTTCAAAAGTTCAATCTTTGAAGATATTTTTGTTAAATAAGTATACAATGTTCATTAATGATTATAATAATTTCACTTGACATTATATTATTGAAGTAGATCTTACCAATTGTAAGTATAAAATATTAAAGAAAAAGGGCCTACAAAGTGAGGGTTACCTTACACTTTGTGCCAGCCATGCTTTAGTAAGTTAGGGCATGTCAAAATGGTATCAAATCTTAGTTTACGTAAGACTCTTGTAGTATAATCAACAAGTTACACAGTTTGTTATGTTTTTTCTTGGCAGGTTTTGCTTTTGTTCCTTGCTTTAGTTTTGTTTGTTTACCACTAATTTGTTTTCCAGCAACTTGCATCTGCTGAAGTTGTTGTAATCCTTTTTTGTATGAATTGAGGCATTAGACTTCTTAAAGAAGCTAAAACCATAAAACTTTTTTATTTCCAATATTTCCTTGATCTTACTTGGTTATGCAATAAAGCAAGTTGCTTTTTGTGTGATTAAATTGTACTCTAATCTTTGGAATTAAGTTACACTTAATTGATTTTTTTGATAAATTTGCATTTAATTCAAAATAATTTGTTGGACCTTATACATTTAGGTGGTTATTGATCCATCTTTGTTCTTTTGCATAATTATTTATAGTTGTTGAATTATTATTGCTTCTTGACAGACTTTCACTTTAAGTGCTATTGTGTTTTGTTGTCTTCTTGAAGCACGCACGCGAACCTTCACACACACACACACACACTCTTGTGCATGCGCACCTGTTTATCCAAATTTAGACTCATTTTCTTGAATTATGCAATTTCTCAATTATAGTTGTTAAATTGGAGTTACTGATATGTTTGGTCTAATTGTTTAGCATATTTAGCTAGTTAATGATTAGCTTTCACATAAGTCCTAATTATAACCTTTTCAAAAACTCACTATTTGTGCTTTCTTTTTCTTCTTTTTTTTGTGATACATTGTTTGTGCTTTCTGCCATTTGGCCGTTCATTTTGATTTGCAACCTTTATTGTTATCTTCAACTAACTTATGGAATTTTAATTTTTTGTGTTTGTATATTAGATTTATGGCCTTGAAATATCAATCTTCTATTATTTCTACCTTTCATTTATAGTTTGGAATTCCTCTATATGGACCATTGCCACAGCATGCCACGTTCTAACAAAAATGGAGGAAGATGAGATAACCTTAATGATTTCCTTTATATATATAAATTTTAAATTTATTTAAACTCTTTCTTATTACAATGTCCAAATTGTAGGATAGATATGTATGGTGTCAAATACATACATATATATATATAAAGAAAAGAAGGTGTTAGCTTCATTGTTTAGAGAATTTTAGTATAGCTCTAAGTGGAGTATAAAGTTTTTCTTGGTTTTTAATAAAGAAAAAGTCATATGTGCTAGAACACTTGAAAGGTATCTTTGAAGTTTTATGTAGAGAATAAGGTCTAAATCTTTGATATTCAAATCAACATAAGATATTTGATTTTGGTTATATTTACTATTTTGAATGTCATCTCCTCATTCCATATAGAAACATTTGGGATGTTTTCATCATCTTGGAATGTTATTTAAAAGTATGGTTAGTTTTGCTTTTACCCATCATCCATGGGTCTAGCTATAAGGACCACGTCTTCTTACCAAAAGGGAGAGGGTTCGATCCCCCGTCATGGTACTGAGGAGGCATCCTAGCTCCTGAGTGCTTAGGTAAGCGGCTAAAGGTAATTGATGTTTGCCTTGCCTAACATTAGTATCACCTAGTTAGGAGGAATGGAGTTTCATCTTGTTCTTAACTTGGGTTGAGCCCAAACCCCTATATAAAATTTTTGTATCAAAAAGAAAAAGTTTAGCATTTTGGCTATGATTTCATCATCAATATTAAGTACCTAACTATATGGTTGCAATCTCTCTCTTACGTGTTATTATGTTAGGATGTGACAGAATAAGTCTCAATTTTCCCTATCAACTTAGGAATAATTTTTATTGAAGCATTATTGAAATGCGTATAAAATATTTTTGTTCTCCATTAATTGTGTTGTTCCTTCAAACTTCGAAATTTGGTTATCTATGCCTTGTGAGAATTAAAATATAGTGCTTCATCATAGTTACAATTTATCCAACACTCATTGTATATGCTTGTAGTACTACATTTATATAGCAATACCATGAAGTGCATAAGTTGAGTTAGATAAATATAAGGCTCCCTTACTTAGAACTTTGTAGTTGATGTTATCTAGTTTGACATAATGGTAACCCATTTTTTTATTTTGAGCATCATTTTCACCATTAACTGCTGTTAGAACCGGCTGTCACCCAATAGGGGGTGAATTGGGTGTATATAAAAACTTAAGAACTTTGAAAAAAAATTGCATCTTAGTAAATATAATAGGTATGAAGATAATTATCCATAAACCAACACTTAAATAATTAAATTAAATATGCTGGAAATACAAGAAATAAGAGAAGAGAAGTTGCAAACTGTGATTTATCATGGTTCAGTCATTCACTAACTTATGTCCAATCCCCAGGCTCTTCATGAGATTTTCAATAAACTATTTTCTTGTTTAATTAAGTACAAGGGAAGACTCTACAGTAGCATAAGTTTAGTCAGGCACTTTTGTAGCTTTTTACACTTTTGTCATTGAGACACTCCCCTTACACACAGTAAGGATACAACTTCAATGACAAGAGGTTACAATAAAACCTTTCTCTCAGAAGTGAATGATGATCATTGAAGCACAAATAAAAATCTCTCTCTAAGGTATATTACATGAGCACTTAGAAACAAAGAGTATATGAGATAAATTTAGAGTTTGTGCATTTTGATGATGATTGTGCTCAAGCTCTTCTATCTTCAGTTTTGAATGTATCTTTTATTTATAGTTGTTGAAGCTTGATGACCTTTGGACACATTCCTCCTGTTAAACTTCTCAAAATGTTACCACTCGAAGTTCTAACAGATTTTGCTTCTTTTTCTCTGTTAAGGCTTAATGCATGTTTAATCACTTATAGCCTTCATATAAACTTGATTATTGATGATTAGGAACAATATAATCAAGGTTTATATGAATTGGGAGAAGAATCATGAAATCTGAGATGGTGATCAAAACTTTTGCACAACATCACTATAAGATCACTCGAGTGATTCTGCTCGTGATGGAATTAAATCACTCAAGTGATCTTATTGATCACTAGAATGATCACTAGAGTGATGTGAAAGTGATGACTTTTTAACATATAACTTGAGTGGTCACTTGAGTGATCTTATTGATTACTGGGAAGATCACTAGAGTAATGTGGAAGTAATGTCAGATCATCACTCAAGTGATCAATCCAATTAAATCCACATTAAGAAAATGACCCATCTCTAAAAATCTCTTCAAGTCTTCTTTCCTATGCAACAGGAACCACCCCAAAATTTATTGTCTTCTAAAAGTTATGATAAAAAAAAGTAACTACTATTCATATGCAACAAGTTTCATCTCAAGCAGAGTTGTAGTTTAGGAGATATCCTCAAAATATCAAACCTATCTAGAAACAACATGTACAATTCTATTGTCAAATTTAAAGATGCATATCTCCATTATATGATATGATTCAAACTTGCTTCTGGTTTAATTGCATTTAATTTTATGTATAGTTTCATATGAAACAAGTTTCACTTGAATCGAATGTGTGGTGTGGAAGATATAAGCAAAAAACTAAAGTTATGTTTTGCTGAACTAAAACAAAGCATAATAGATAAGTCATCACTCGAGTGATCCAAATTCACCACTGGATGTGTCACTCGAGTGATTATTTTAGTGAAGATGGTGTAGTTTCCATATGAGTCATTATTGGCTTCAAATTGAATAATTCTAACCTCCATTTGAGCATAAGAACCTCCAATATCAATTCTATGATCTTGAATCTTGATATTCTCCTTATATCTTGTAAGTTTTCGTTTCTTTAATCTCTTCTCCTTCTTCTTGATCATTTTCCACACATGCTTCCTTTCCTTTCTTGACAAGTATCGTCAATATCTTTCTTCGTCATCTTCATCTTAATCCTTCTTCATAATACAAAATGATAGCTTCTTCTTTTATTTGAATGAAAGTTGTTGTTTCTTCTTCTTTTTTTCCTTTCGATAATCCAATTCAATAACTTCCTTCTCTCTTGAATTCTCCTTATATTTGGTAACTTTATTCTTCAACATTTTGTTCTTCATCTTGATATATTCTCCTTTTTCTTGGAAGTTTTCCTTCCTTTAATTCTATCTTCACTACAAAAAAAATCATTGGAATAATGACATAATTGTACGATTCCATCATAAAAAAGACTGTCACTAATTAATTAGAGACGAAATTACATCGCTAAATCAATTTAGGGACAGAATTCCATCACTAAATTCCATCGCTAATCCACTATTTTTTTGTAGCGTTTCTTCCTTTCAATTGATCACATCTTTCTTGACTAATATCTTCTTTCTTTTCTTTATCCAATCCAATTTTTTCTTCTAAGGCTTATTTAGATGCCTTCTCTCATTGCTTGACTAATCTACAAAATGTTACACATTACACATAGTTGTTAGTCAATGTAATAGTCAATGTATAAGATAAATGCATTATGCAAACTTTTTGCTCTTTAATAATTGGCATCCATATTTTACATCATCAAAATTAATATCATGTATCTAACATTCTCCCCCTTTTTGATGATGACAAATCCTTAATAAAAAAATATGCATGGATATGTAAACATGTTAAATGAAATTAGTCAATGTATAAGATAAATGCATTATGTAAACTTTTTGTTCTTTAATAGTTGGTATCCATATTTGACATCATCAAAACTAATTATGTATCTAACATTCTCCCCCTCTTTGATGATGACAAATCCTAAATAAAAAATATGCATGGATATGTAAACAAGTTAAATAAAATTAGTCAATGTATAATAGATGAATGGATTATGCAAACTTTTTGCTCTTCAATAGTTGGCATCCATATTTGACTTCATTAAAACTAATTATGTATCTAACAAGTGCATTCATTTTCCCTTTATTTTTACTGGTTGGAATATGCGTTCAAAACTACAAGTTCTCTTGAGGATTTGCAAATTTATTTCTTGTTTAGTTAAGACTTACTATAGCAATTGGATTCTTGGTATTCATAATTTAGATGGATTAGATTCAAAGTTACTTAGGTCATATGCCCTCCTATTAGTTTCTTTCTTGGGTTTATAATTGCATAAGCCTTATTTTTATATGTTGGAGTGAGGTTGTTCCCTTTTGAGACGCAAGTTTTGTTATTGTGGTACACAACATATTTCAATACAATATCTTTCTGTTGGTTTTTTTTTTTTTGCAGATGTTTTACTATGCAGATAAAACCCTAAACATAGGTGATATTCATGTGAAATTTTATTTCCTTGATGCCCTTAAGTGTTGTTTAAAGCATAAAACTCTTGTGATTTTGGATCTCATTTTCCTAGTCAAATACATTGGTTTTAATGGTTATGAATGGTCCTTTTCTTTTTCTTTTTCTTTTTCGTTTTTTCTTGAAAGGGTTATGCATGGTCTTTCATATGGGAGCACATTATGCATGGTCTTTTTTTACTTGTCATTATATTTTAAGGAATAGAATTAATTTATAACTTATAATATGAGGAAGTGGCTTCTCCATTTTGAATGTCTTAAGCGGGGGAGAATGTAACGACCATAAAAAATTAAATAGGATAATTATTTCATTTCAAGTTAATATCTTATTTTTATGTTATATATATGTAAATATGTGTAACCGCCTCAAATGATATATATATATATAGATATATAAATAAAGACAATTATTACTTTAGTTGTTTATTGTGATTTAACACTAAGGATAAACTAGTAGCTTAGTGGCATGGGTGACAGGTAAATTATAAGCATTTATTTTATCATGGTTTTCATAGCTTGTATGGGAACTTATGTCATTTCTTTAAGGGTAAAAAAATCATATTTTACTATTTATTTCAAAAATTGGATTTTGGAATGAAAGATGTTATATTTTACTAATTTATTTTGTAGGAAACTTGAGACAAACTAAAGAAAAATGAAAGAAAGAAAGAAAGAAGAAAAAAAAAGAAAAAGAAAAAAAGTTGATAATTAATTTTACTAAAGGACTAAGTAACTTACATAAATAGATCCCAAAACTCCTCAAAATTGAAGGAACAACCCTAATTTTGAAATCCGGCATTGTCCCTCCATATAAACTAGATTTTATTGCTCCAAAAAATCCCACAAGGCTTCATCTTGAATATATGACCTAACCCTTCTCAAGAATACAAAAGTTGATTCCCTAGCATTGTGAATCATCATCGTTCTTTATGGTGTCATGCATAATGTAGGTGATAAGTCCCTATTTTATTATATACTTTTATATATATTGATGGGATTTTATCCTTATTATTGCACTTAAAAGTTATTATTATGATTGTTTTGGATTATAAGGCATTGTACAAAATAATTGTTCAAAAGGGTATTATTGTCATATTTTTATTTTTCTATATTAAACTGATTTGCATGAATGTATTTTAAGTTGTGTTTATTGTAAGAATTTGAGGATTAAAATCAATGAGAACATCAAGCCTTAAAAGAGTATGATAGACCATAGAAAAGATGCAAATTCACATAGGGTGAAGAATCCATTGAAAACAAGGCCTTATAAGTGTTTTTAGTCCAAATTACAATATGTTTAGGGTCCATATGTGTTAATTTATGACACGTGCTTCTTAAATAGGCCCCAAGACCATCACATAAGCCCAAATGCATGTCTTTTATGACTAATGAAAAGCAAAAATGTGAATGCTTGAAAGGTATTTTCACAAGATTACTTCCTCTCCAAGTCATAAGCAGGCACCACCTCATTAATGAAGTGCATGATGGTCATTTTGTGCAGTTTCTTCTCCTAAAAGCTATCATATGATGCTACCTAAGAGGATGAAGTATAAGTCAACCAAGACTTGCACCTTAAATTGCCACATGTCACCATTAGAATTAATTAGAAAAATTTCATGAAAATCCCAAAGGATATCATGATCACATCTCAATTGTCATGGCACCACATGCCATCATCACAAGGGAAATTAACCAAATTAATTCCTAGATATCATTTCTGAATTGAATTCATATTTTCTTGCCCTTCAAGCCACCAAAAATGTGATCACACCCTTACCCACAATATCTTGCTTTGACTCATTCAAACCCTTACCTAATCCACAAACAGCCTATCAACTAGTTTCATATCACCCCTACTTACTATCCTTTCCATATTTCCACCATAATCACGACATTTCCTTATCATTTTGATGAATTCAAACTAAAAATATATATTTTGATGTCAAGGAATTATATTTTACTCAATCGCACTTGTTTGAATTGTCTTACAAATTCAAATTCAAGAAAAAGATACAAATACTAATAAAGATTTAAGAAAAACATAAGGATATAACTATTTAAGATAAATATTTATTTTTATTAATTCCAAAGTCTATAAAAAATTCAAATTCCCCCAATCAAAGGAGAAGATGACACCACAAGCTCACTAGAATTCAAATGGAAGATAGATACATTGAGTGAGATTTATTGATATCACATCCAAATAAAATAGTAGCGTCCACTATCCTTATTCCTTTTTTTAATTAGGACTCTTCTCAAAGCACTACAAGAAGTATTTATAATTAGGACCCCAAAGACTGCGTTCCAAGACACGCCTCAACTCACATAACACATATCACAAGCATATACCTTTGGGGTACTATTCACAACTTTCTTGTATTTTCTTTTCCTTTCTTAATTATTAATATTGTGTCACCTAGCCACATGAGGGGCTAGTCCTCTTTGTTCTTGAGGATGGATGACATGGCTTGAGTCCTATGCAAGGTAAGTTGAAGTTATATTAGGAGTAGGTCTTTTCCAATTTATAATCATTCTATAATTTAAGATTTTGACTCATAATTTTTGTTGAGGTCATTTGTGACCTATTTATGAATTTTATGAATTATTACAATTTTAAGTGTACATTTGTATATTCTTTTTTTGTCTTTTTTCTGATATGATCTTTATTGTTATTCTATTACACTGTTAATTAAATTACATGAATGGTTATATCATGAATATGGCGGTTGGCTATTCTCAGAGTCAGGCGTTTGAATAACTCTATTAGAAGACTAATTTGCAATTAGGGATAATATTCATATGATAGGTGGTTACAAATAATTAATTAAAAGAGGGTTATACGCTGGGTTCAAATGTAATAACTAGTTAATGATTGTGACATAAATGGTTGTTTAGGGTTTTGACTTAGCACCAATTTTATAAACTCAATGTAACTTTTTGGATGATGATAGCCATTAATCCAATCCTTGGGGACGTTGTCATTATATTGGTAATAAATTTTTACTCTCTCTTTTTCTTGCTAAATTTGAGTTTTATAAAAAAATTTCCCCCAACCAATTTTCCACCTCTTGCGCAATAAGGATTAGGTTAATATCATTATCAGTGGCTCCAAGTTTTGAGAAAAGACTTGAGTCAACCCTGTACAATATAGGGGAGATATAGAACTAATTTGAAAGCTTAAACCACGGGACAATTAGTAGGAGAGAAGGAAATTCGGTGTGTTATCTTCCCCTGCTTCACTCTTGTGTATGTGTTCAAAGGAAGTCTCTTTGTTTTTTGTCTCCACTCTATTTGATAGGCAAAAATTATTGTAGAGCCAAAGACTCTGCAAGTGCACAGGCCGTATCAAGTAGTAAAGTGATAAATAAGATATCGTTCCCACGAGGAATCAAGAAAACTAATTTTTAGATATTAAATTCTCAAATTTCGTTTAAGTCAAACGAATCTAATTT